>VXAD01009138.1:185358-402177 GCA_013399195.1 Dicrurus megarhynchus
CTCCCGTTCCCTCTCCTTCGCCCTGTAGTGAACCTGATCACTGGTGGAGGGCAGGGAGGTAACACCGGGATTTTGTTTCTTTTCCACCGACTGGAAATAAATCCCGGATAGACTCTGCCGGCTGAGCCGAAATGCCTTTCCGCTCACCCCCGCCACGCGTTTAAGAGGCTGAGGGAAAAGCAGAGAATATCAGTAAAGAAGAGCAAAAGTTGCAGATTATCTAAGGGGGAGAGACATTAATGCTGCGTGGGAAACAAAATCAGCCCCGCAGATATGAGGAGAGACGAGGCCACCGCTACTCGCTTTCCGCCCGGTGACACGGGGAGGCCCGTGCTGGGCACCCAAAACTCTGGAACCGATGCCCTCCCTTCCACCGAGGGCGGAGAGGTTTCTCTCCATCGGGCACATCGACGCTGGCAGGGGAAACCTAGAGCCGAAACTCCGGGGCTCGTCGGGGGACAGAAATACCTCCTCCCCGCACGTGTATTATAGCCCTTCGATTGCGGTTCTTTGTTTTCCTTCCGTGTAACTCGGGCTAATAAAACGATAAATAGCATAGCGAGCATAGCAGCCCGCCCTTTCCCTGTCCTCCCGCCCCTGCCTCCCCCCACCACACTTCTCCTGGCAGCGCCTCTGTCCTTCTGCCCTCTCGGTGTTGTCAGCGCAGCCCCCACCTGCTGTGGGAGCGGGGCCGTGCCCGGGTGGGGCCGCTCCCGCCCGAAGCCCCGCACACGCGGCTGCCGCGGGGCTCCCGCAGCGGCACCACGCCGAGGCAGGAGTTTCTAAACACCCCCCTTGCCATACCATGAGGCCATAAACGGAGGGGAAAACCAGGCGATATTTCTTGAATAAAGCCTGCTCCTGTGTTCTCATGGGCCAGGGTTAATTCACTTTTAATAAGCCTTTTATCACTAGTTTTTGTCCTGATGTACCCAGTTTGTGCCTCCTGTGACGAACTACCCGCTGGGGCAGAGGCATCTTCAGCTTGGGTAGTGCCTGGTACCGAGGTAGGGGCATGCTCTCCAGGCTGTTTGCCACCTCCCTGGCTCTGTCCAGCCACGATCAGCCTTTGCTGAAGTCTGACAGTCATCCCAAAAGCACAAATTCTGCTACTGGAGGGCAGAGATACTGGCACTGTGCCAGTCAAATCCTTAGGGACACACTAAACTAGAGATGAAGAAATAACTCCAGGTCACGGTGGGAAGTCTGTGGCAAACCAGGGGCTGAATTAAGCTCTGCTGACTCTGAGTGCTTATTTGGCCACACGATCATCCATTCCTCCTCATGTACCAGCCCCACACTTTGATGTGGTGACTGTGGCTGTGGGCAGTTTATCTGGGGTGAGGGGTTAGTGTAGGCTCTGCTTTGTACCTCTTGTGAGTTGTGAAGTGTCTCATCATGAAAGCCTGTCGATTTGGGGCTAAAGAAATTTCCTCTCGGTTTATGAGAAAGTTTCCTCCTTTTCCTGCTGCAGTTTCCTTTTGCTTTGCTGGAAGTGCCCGGGGTTGCAGGTTCAGGCCCATGACTCAGTGGGCAGCACTGATGATTCACTGGGGTCACAGACCCCCAGGAAGCTGTTGTGGCCTGGGGGAAGATCCTCGGAACAGTGGGGATATAAATCACCCTGGAACACTGGATTCTGATCAGGAGAAAGGGTCCTTTGGAGGCCTCCACTACCAACTTTGCTAATAATGGGCTGTAAAACCTCCAGGAAAAAATGACATTGAGGTTTCTCCTTATATTCCTGTTCTACCTCGGCATGGAGAAATGGGAGGAGGTGTTGGCTACTTAAATGCTAAGGGGGTCTTGTTGTAATAAGATATGAGGAGGTCACCCCCACCCCACCAGGTCATCAAGATCCTGGGGATCTGATCCCAGGGACGGCAGCTGGCACAGAGTCATTGCGTGCCAGGCCCTGTTCCCTCCCTTGCTTTCTGGCTTGCAGGGTCACATCTTTCGTCTGTGTAGGTGCAGTTTCACTCTGGGTGAGCTCAGTGCCAGCATGGTGAGAGTGGTTGTGTCTCAGGGAAAAAGAAAGATAAAATAACGGATCCTCCCTTGGTGCTGATAATGATTCTATTACTTATTGATTAAAACGGAAGTGCAGCTCAGCTCTCTGTGATGAGCCAACCGAGCATTTGCAGAAATGACCTCAGGGAAGGTAGGTTGAGTGGGGAGGGGGGAAGAGAGGAGATTGCTGGAGGATGGGATGAGCAGATGACTCACTGTAAGAATGGCCTGCAAATATCCTGATCCCCAAGGCTTGTAATTAACCATTCACCAGCTGCGTGTGTTAGCTGCCCCAAGAGACACGAGACATGTGTGTCTGTTCAAACACACACGCAGATTTGGCTCGGGCAGATTTCTGTGTTCATTCAAGAGTAAAAACAACTACATGGGGTGTAAATGGGGATAATGGCTATTTATATAAGCTGGACATATTTTTCCTATGCGATGGCAGTGGCTGGGGTGTTAGGGGAAGGTAAGGTCAGCTGTGCAAAACAAGGGGATTTAAAAGTTCTCCCCATGAAGGGCAGTTGGAGATCAGGGAACTCTGTAGAGCTTCTTGTGTTTGTTGTTTTCTCACAGTGTGAGTTGTTAGGGATATCATTTTTTCAACCCAGTTGTTGTGGATATCATTCTATCAAACACCTCCCACCACCACCATGGTCTCCACAGTCACTTGACTGCTTTGACCACTGCCTCATGCTGTGAGCTCTGGAATGCGCTGGCAGAATGTGGCTGGGGGTAGGAGGAAAGGTGCAGGTGCTGAGTGCCCATTGACTGTAAAATCATGGAAAACAGACTTTCATCACATTCAGTGGGCTTTGGATCATGCTGGCCACTTGCAACACGAGGACTTCATGGCAGGAATGAGTAGGCGACAGTAGCACGTCATGAATTTGAGCACACATCTGCTCAAACATTGCAAACAGATGAGACACCGGCATTGTGGGGCTGAAATGTCAGAGGTGGCTGTACCAGACAGCCCTTGCTGCGAGGCTGGTGGGGGTCCTGCGGCTGCTCTGGTCTTCAGCACTTCCCTTGTTTCAAAATCCTTCCTTGCAGCCGGGCACCCGCACCGACACAGCTTATCAGGCTGAAACAGTTGCAGGTGAATGAATCACAGTGGGAGGCTTTGCTTTCCAAGCCTTGTTTACTTGAGGGCCACACTCTGAAGGATTATTGAATGTAGCTGATCATGAGCCATTCATTTCTGCTCTGAAAAAGCACAGGTGGCAGACATGTGGCACACCACTAACGTTTCCAGGCTGCTTCTGCTACCTGACTTATTCAGGTTCATTTTGGAGATTATGTGCTTCCATGCAGAATTATTCCCAGCCTGGAAACAGGCAACAATTTAGCTGACGACAAACTTTGAGTAACAATGTAATAATAGGATTAATTCCTTTTCATTAGCAGTGCATTGAATGAAACGAACACAGTACTTAACCGTGCAGAATAGCTCATGTGGGGCTATTCAGTTGTCAAATGCTGTCACAGGATTTCATTAAGTTTTATAGCTGTTATTTAATAGATTGGTTTCAGTGGGACCATCTTCATTACTTTGCTGTCTCGTGCATTGTGGTGATTAATGAGAGAGATGCAAGCATCCCCCTCTTATGTTTATGTCCATTTAAAAATGCAAATATAGTATTTTGTGTGTTGTCACAGTGTATATATTAATGACAGGTTTAGAAAAGATGACTCCTGAGTACAGAAATCTCTCCTCAAATGTTGGAATTAGTGCTCAAGTATAAAACCTGGAGGGAGGGAGTTCAGTCCCCGCCGTACAGGAGTTAATGGTTGCTAGACTCAACAGAATTACATTCGCTAACAGCTTTACTCTGGATTCACTGGCTTTTGGCAAGTTAATAATTGTCAGTGGTATCAGAGGTTTTTCCTTGGGTGCCCAAAGCCTTTTAAGCAAACCCATTTTCCCAGAGGAGCACTATCCTTCTCTAACCCTCCCCTGGAGCTCATCGCTGTACACTGCTATCCCACTGCATTGCAAGCGCTGAAGCTTCATTCATCCTTCACTTGAATTAAACCAGTCCTTGGGAGGGCAAATATATCTTTTTTTTTTTGTTGTTTCCCTAGGGGGATATGAAGCCTTTAACTCCCAATATCCTGAGTGCTGCATGGATGGAAAACTCATTTCCCCGGAGAGGACGGAGGCAGAGAGAAACCTTGCCAGCCACTGTGAGAAGCAGAGTGCCAACCACAAACCCGCTTACGACCAGGTGTGTGTCATGGCTGCAGTGGGTGACCCTCTCCTTGGGGCTTCTCCCTGCTGCCACCAGGCTCTGCTGGAGGCTGGCAGGGTGTCAGTGGCCCTGGTGCTCCCATGGGCTGTCAATAAGTTGTCGCAGTCCAGGCTGACAGCCTAAGGAGGCAAAACACCATATCTAGCCCCAAAACTGGATTTATGAACTCTCTGATCACACACCCAGGCAGCATGAGCCATCAGCAGCTCACACCTCCACAGGAGACTGAAAATGGGCAGGGGAGAGGCTGCCAAGAGTGTCATTTTTCCGGTAGACAAAGGAGCACATGCCTCCTCTGACATCCCAGGAGGAATTTGAGGCTGGCAAGGGGGCCAGTGCCTCTGAGAAGGGGCAATGGCTCAAGAGTCACCATTGGACAGGGGAAGTGGGGTTTCCACAGGGGAAGTCGTCATGTGCCCACCCAGCCTGGGGATTGTGTGCTCCAACATGTCACCCTGTGGTCGGGACGCTTCCGCCAGGGCGTGCGTTTCCTGTTGCTCAGGGGAGTCCCCTCGTGATGCATCTCTGCTCTCCTGGGAGTTCCTCCCACAGGTGTCCTCCTGCCGCCTTGGCTGGCTGCCAGCTGTCCCTGATGCTTGGGAACCCACCATGTGGGCAGTTCAGAGGGAGTGGAAAGGCAGTTTCTTGCAGCTGGGGGGTGGCAGCAGCTCCTGTGCATCATGGAAAGTTACCTGCCTGTTCAGAAAGCCATGTCAGATGGTGGCTTTTCTTTCACCATTTCATCATCCAGCCTTTGCTTGTGCTGAGGAAGGAACTGAGATGACGTCTAGGGGTGGGTGATGCAGCAGGTGCTGTGCTCCAGAGAGGTGTGGGGTGAAGGGGG
The DNA here is from genome assembly GCA_013399195.1 of Dicrurus megarhynchus. NCBI lineage: Eukaryota > Metazoa > Chordata > Aves > Passeriformes > Dicruridae > Dicrurus > Dicrurus megarhynchus. The sequence continues at coordinate 190,471 of VXAD01009138.1, forward strand.
ATGGGAAGCCTAGATTCAGTTTTTTTGTTTTGTTTCACTTCTGGAGATGTGACTGGAGGGGCTAAGACCTGGATGAGCTAAAGCAGCCTCTTCCTCTGTCCTCATCTTCCTCCCTGCTGGACATGGCTCCCTGCCTTGCCCCTATTTTGGTAAAACCTCAGTGGGAATGGGCACCACATATGAGAGCACTTTGGGTGCACTGCAAGAAGCAGCACTTTAAAGAAAGCCACAAACATCCTCCACACGAGTGGGTTGGGTCTGACTTTGTACCTTGCAGATGTGGACAAGAAAATCAAAACATTTTTCCTGTGTGGGCTTTGCCGTGGAACTGATTCACTGGCAAGCGGCACTGGGGTCCAAAAAAGCCAGAGAGGGAAGGAGCAGGCACCCACACAGGCTCCCTTGGTTGCTCTTGGGTCTCAGGACTTTTGAAAAAAGAATTACATGTTTCTACTCCTTCTCTTCCAGGGTGGTCCAGTCGAAATCCTGCCTTTTCTCTACCTTGGTAGTGCCTATCATGCTTCCAAGTGCGAGTTTCTCGCCAACCTGCACATCACAGCCCTGCTAAATGTCTCCAGGAAAAGCTCAGAGTCCTTCAAAGACCAGTATTGCTACAAGTGGATCCCAGTGGAGGACAGTCACACAGCAGACATCAGCTCTCACTTCCAGGAAGCCATAGACTTCATTGGTAGGTACAAATGAACAAATTTTCAGATCTTCAAGTATTTTAAACTCATTTAAAATGTAAAATCAATTAAAAATTCATTTAATTAATTTAAAAATGAAATACACATCAAAGTCTACTGAATTTTGTGAAGGAAAAAACCCCGGTTCCTTGGACTTGCATGCCAGACTGAGTAACAACCAGGTGAAGCAGAGTCAGCTTATTGCCTTACTGTGCTGATTTTTCCCAAAGGCGAGGTCTTAGAAATCCAGTGTCCCCCCTTATCTCAGAGCTCTTTTGATCATACTGGTATCTCACCCTTTAATCAAATACCCCAATGCAAAAAAATGAGGAGGCCTTTAGAAAACTTGTCCTATTCCCTTTCAAATCTTCCTGCGTTCGGCTGAGTGGGTGAGTGAACAAGAGCTGTGCCAGGGAGCACAAGAGAGAGGATCCTCCCTCAGATGCACAAGGTGTTTTGGTGGGGTGGAGAAGCCTGAGCCTGGGTGGAGATCGTGTTGAAATCGGTGCTGTTGCTCTCCAGGAATATTCAAGAGAGAAAGAGAATAAAACACAGTTACAGACTCACTGGACTCATTGCTCAGCTGAGTTTGAGTCCTTCAACAGTGCAGGCAGAAACCTGACTTGAGGGTGCTCTCTAAGTCCTTCCCCTTCCCAGTAAGGGACATCTCACACCTTTCAGGGAAATAATAATTTATGGCACCTTTCTGTTCTATCCTCAACCCCTTCTGATAGATGTCGAGTCACTTGGAAATTTCCCAGATTTTGAGGATGACTTTAATTTTCACTTTCTTTAAAAATTTTGCATGTGGTGTAGATGCCGGGGATGACTCAAACCCATGTCTTCCTTATTTTGTGCAGTAGCTAAATATAACTGGTCGTGGTGGCACCAGTCCCCTGGCAGACAATTGAAGGCAGGCAAATGATAACTTCCTCAGCTCTGTGTGTTTCCCTGAGCACTACACTCACGGTTATCCATAAATTGGAGCTTGAACATGTTGCTCAAGGCAATAGAGCAGAGAAAGGTCTATTTTTTGAACAGCCTTTTTGTGTGGAAAGTGCTCTTATTTTAAGCACATTCTCTTTAATCTAATAACAATCATTGTGTTGTGTGAGTAACCACAGTGGCTCCTGTTGTGTAAAATGGGTGCTTTGCATAAGCCTTTTATATCCTGACTTAAGTCCAAGCATCCTTTAACCAGGCTGTAATTAGCAACTGCCTACCAGTGCTTGTGTGCTCTTTGGTGAGGCCTCAGGGTCTGAGCTCAGCCTCTCCACCCAAGGGTACCCACCAAGGGCTTACCTCCTGGTACTGCTGTTTGCTACCAACTGGCCAAGCAGGGAGTTAGGATTTTGGAGAAAAATCCTCTTTTTCTGGCAAAGATGATGAGAGCCCCTGCAGTTTTTGAGTGACCAGGTAGTGGGAGGGCTGGTCAGGCTGAGCTTGAGACAACATTTTGAGCTGCAGGCAGAGAAATGCAGGTACAGCAAACACAAGCATTGCCTGTATCACAATGTTCTGCAACGTCAGTTGTTTCAAAAGAGGAGTAGGCACAGGGAAAGAGACAGGGATGGACTTTCCTAAAAATTGCAAAAAGAACCCGAATCAGGATCCACAGATTCTGAAACCAAGTGTCATCTTCAGCTCAGGTCCATCACAGGCTGGGTTTTGTCCTCTTTGTCTTTTGATCTCCATGTCACCCTTAGCACCCAGCAGAAGAGCAAGCCTCTCTTTGCTGGTAGACCGGCTGTGTCCTGCCCGAGTGCTGGGTGTGTTACAGTGTCCTCTCCATCCCAAACAGCAACTGATGTCTGCAATGGCTTTTCCCCCAGATTACGTCAGGCGAACAGGCGGCAAGATCCTGGTGCACTGCGAGGCGGGGATCTCGCGCTCCCCCACCATCTGCATGGCCTATCTCATGAAGACAAAGAAGCTGCGCCTGGATGAAGCCTTCGATTACATCAAGCAGCGCCGCAGCCTGATCTCACCAAACTTTGGTTTCATGGGCCAGTTGCTACAATACGAGTCAGAGATCTTGTCTTCCACCCCCAGCCCTCCTGTCGCCTCATGCAAAAGAGAAGCTGCATCTTTCTTTGCAGAGGAACTGACTTTAGGCAAGAACTTTGAGGGCTCATGCTTTGCCTTTCCTACCTCAGTGTTGAGTTCTGTGCCCATCCACTCTCCTGTCCACCAGCTGAAGCTCAGCCCAATGACAGCATCTTCGTCTTGCTGAACACCGTGGGGGGCCCAGAGCTGGTGTGGTCCTGATCCAAACTGTGATCCCCAACAAGAACATTTCATGAATGTGCAATAGACAAACTTCATCCACTTACTATGAGATGGAGTGGTTGTCATGGGTCATACTTCCCATATGCTGTGACTGTAAGATGCAAGTGGTCTAAGCATGGCAGGTTTTCTGAACTTTTATTGTCCTTTTTTTAAAAAAATACAAAGTGCTTTTTTAGGGTTTTAACCACACAACGTGCACCCACTACTGTATTTCCAGATTCCTGGGGAACAATGAGAAATCCATTTAGTATGTTCTCAGTTCCCATCTCATTCCCATCTTATTTTTGAAAAGACCCTTATTTAAAGTTTCAAGCAATAAACAGCAACAGCAGGGAAGAAAGCAAAACGAAAAGCACTACCTTTGCAACCACAGAGATGGTAGGAGTGAATATTTGTTCAAATCTTTCTCTGGCTTTCCTCCTCCCCTCTCCTGTGTCATGTTCCAGGGAGCAAAGGGCTGGAGTGGGGAGAAGGGAATGCTTTTCCCAGGACACTGTTGCACAACTAGGTGAAAATCCCCTCTCCTGCTCCAGCCTCTGAAGTGTCAGGTATTGTCCACAGTGTAACTGGATACCAGCCCCGACCAGTGGGTCCATTCAGGTGTGGCATTTCCTGTACTTCTGTATTTGCCTTTGTACTGGATGTGCTTTTAAGTAAAGCGGGGACTTAACATCTATCAGCCACCCTGCTGAGCTATTATCCTCCCATCTGTTATTTAAGAACAGCCCTAGAATACTTGAATGTCTCTGCAATCCTCATCACATCCACTTCCCATCAGATAACGCTGTAAAACACTGTAACTGCTGGACTTCACACCAAAAAAACCTAACAAGCTTTCAGCTCCAAGACAACTTTTCCTCCATCCCTTCCGAAGTGTTCCCATTGTGTATCATGTGTGGTCAAGTGGTCTTTTTCAGTGTTACGTGACTTGCTTAGAGTGTGTGGTCACCTCTAGTTAGCCTTTGTCCAGAAAAAATGGTTTCTGTCTTGCTCACATTGGCTTCTGTGTCCACAGAGAGTTCAGAATGAGTGTCTCTGTCTGTTGACCTTTTTATTTTTTTTAATATGTAATATGTATGGGAAATGGCAATAATTTCCAGGAGATCTCATGAATGTGAAAGAAAACCTGCAATGGTTTTTATGGAGTGTAAAAAATAATAAAGGAAAAAATGCCAGGAAAATAAAGCTGTTTGTTGTACTTGGAGTGAGCCACTAAAGTACTTTGGGAGATCTCAATGGCAGGAGAGGTCACCCGAGAAAAACACCATGGTGTAAAGAGAAGGTAGAAGAGATGGGAAAGTATCACTGTGCTCTGTGCTGAAAAGCCACCAAGGTGCATCACTACAGAGGGGAGAAGGTGAGGGGGAGGATGGTTTTAAACAGAATGACATGAGTCACGGTGGCGTCACTTCCCAGCAGCCGGGCTGGCACTTCTGTTTTGATTCATGCATGTTTTATATAAGATTTACAATCTTGCTGAAGATGAAAATCTGAACTAGGCATGGTCCCCACTTCCTTCCAACCCATGACAAGGGATGTTACATGCCTTGGTCCTTGGAGTGACGCTTGTGGGTGACATGCGGCACCTCTGGGCGCCAGGAACCAGGGCATGTGGATAACACTCATCTTTTCACTTTTTTAAATTAAAAAAAAATTAAATCAGAAGTACCAGCATGTCTGATGTATTTCATTCCCCTTTTCATCTTGAAGTTTCTATGCTTTTTCTGGCTTGTCACTGCAGCACATTTATAAACTGCAATTCCAAACTATCAAGTTGAAAAATTTATGGTAAATATCTGGGTTACACAGCATGCATGTACATATGCATCTGTTTGTAACTTCTTACCCCCAGGGAGGCAAATCTGACAGATGAGAAGGTCCTATTGGGGATGTGCCTTGGATTTCTTCCCCAGTGTCAGAGGGATGTGTCAGCAGCCCTGCCTGGGCTCTGGGAAACCTGAGCATGGGAACCAGCAGCCAGGGAGGTAAGGCAGATGATTTAGTAAGAGCAGATCAATTAATTTCCTGAAGGACCTGACTAGGCCCCTTGGGGAACTCTTGAAAATGTGGAAAATGCTTTCTGCCTCTTAGCCCACACAAGAACCCAAGCAGAAAGGCTGTTTGGCTTAGTGAGAGTGGCTGTGTCCTGAATACTGACACCTACAGCCTGGACAGAAACACAGCAGCCAACAGTTCTCGTTAAAACTGCACTAAACCCTTCTGGGTGGACAACCAGCTTTGTTTCTTGAGGATGGGAAAATGGAAACCCTCTGCAGAGCCAATGATGGAACATGGGAACTTGCAGAACACAAGGCAGTCGCCTGAAGGGGTTAACAAGGGACTGCTGACCTTGACAGATTTGACCAAGGCAGCGGGGAAAGATCACAGGTCAGGTGGAGGAGCCAGGTATTTAGCAGAGAGGGAAGGCAGCTGCTTTGTTTGGAAGGGAGCTCTTATCCTGGGCTTTAAACACAGTGTGTTGGTGGATAGAGTTAGCAGGGGGAGATGCTGGGCTGGGATTCAGCAAGGGTAGAAGGCCACAGCCCTGCGGGAGCCTGAAGAGCACTTGTTGTCATGCCTGGACATAGGAGACTAAGGTTTATGTTCCTGCCCAGGGCAGGGGTCCCCTTTTCTTGTCTGGTCTCAATCCACCTCTCCTTCCAGCAGAAGGAAGTCCCAGCATCCGAGTGGGATGCAAATACTGCCTCCCAGGGTGTTGTGTTCTCATGCTGGTGCCTGCTCTGCTACTTCAGTGCTAGTGTGAGACCTCTGTCCCCAGCTCAGTCCCTTGGCCAGTTTGGCAGACCCCACCTCTCTCATCACAGCCGTCTGACTACAGGGCTCTGGGCTGAGAGTATGTGTCCTCCTCCCTGCCCGGCCATGCCACTCCCATGGGAAAGAAGGAGTTGAGGATCTGAGCACTAATATATGAAGGTGAGTGTGTCAAATCGGGATGGCACCTACCTGAGAAAAGGCAATGTGTTTGAACTCACATGTGCAGGGCAGGGTCCCTGGTTCTCTGCTTCCAGACAGCAGCACACAATAGGTGCCTCCATCCTTAGGGAAAGGAGCAGTTCCAACAGTGTTTTGTGCACTGAGGAAATTCACCAGATTTGGTAAGATGGAAGATTTAGGGGGCTTTTATAGTCCAAATGAGCTTGGGTTTGAGTGGCTCATTGCTAAGGATGGACGTTCAGATCAGGTAGGTGTATGGGGAATGTCGGAGCTGAAGGGTGGAGGCTGATAGTGGTGGGAGCCGAAATAGCTGGTTTGATGTGCCTGTGTCCATCTGCCAGCTAAGCTTCACAGAGAAATAGGGTCCTCAAAAACAAAATTCTGATGTAGAGATCCTTGTAGCTATAACAGCAAGGGGAAGGTTGTTATCCGGATGCTTTCAGACTTCAGAAGAGGCAAATGAGGGAAAGATGGTAGGAATGGTGTACTCTGAGACAAAGCTTTGATTAGAGCTTATCAGTTATGATCCATCAAAGAAGATGAGAGGAAATGTCAGAGAAAAGGGGATTTTGCAAGTTCTGTTGCCCATGGAAGTGCTAGTTCAGAGCTGTGCTGGGACGTGACATCTCTCCGTTCACAGCCCTGATGGTGCACCCTTGCATCCTGGACAGCTTGGTGCCATTCAGGACCTGTTTCAGATCCTGGGGTGGGACTGAACAGGGCTTGTGCCATGCAGCTTTAAGTCCCTTGCTTTTAGGCTTGCAAGGAGCAGTCATGTTGCAAGCATGGGTGCAGTTGCTCAGCCTCTGGCTCTGCTTTACACATGCTGCATTTCCTTTCTGTCTCAAAGAGAAAAAAGCATTCAAGACACTGCCACAAAAAAAAAAAATCTCTTTACATCATTGCAAATCAGATTATGAAGAAATCTAGGGTGGAGTTGGATGAGTGGGTGTTGTCCTTAAGTGTCCCTAAGTGTCTTTTTAGTCCATACATTTGCTGGTGTGATTTGCAGTCTATTCTGGTTACAAAGCATAGGCTTTCTCCAGCTTCTCCTGCTTCCTGCCTAAAGAGCTTTCCAAAAGGTAGAAATTGCATCCTTACCAGTAAAATCCAGGTAAAATTGACCTGCTTCATGCGGAGTTGGTACTGAGGTGCCCATCCCCAGTCCCTGAGCAACACAAGGTAGGCAGCTCTTCTTAGCTTCTTGCCTTCTGGTGGGAGCATCTTTTTTTAGGAGACAAAGCATGAATGAGGAAGGTATTCTGCAGGCATTGTCATTTGTATGCTAAAAACAACACTTGCCTTGCAGAGAAGTCAAAGGTCCAAATGTGCCTGTAACATGGAAAAAAAAAATGCGTGAGGCCCCAGGTATGGTGAATTTGACCCTCCATCTCCACTTTTCACAGCTTCACATTAATTGGAGAGTAGACACACTGCCAGCTCACTCTCTGGGGAGAAAAATGCAGGAACCAATTTGCAGAGCCACATAAATATGGAAGTAGGATTTTTTTTTACGTGGGAGGTGTTACCAGTACCACACATTACGGTTTCTTGGCTTTATCACATCGTAGGCTTTTACTGAGACATGAGTAAGTTTGCTAAATAAGGAATATGAAAATAGCTTGTGAAGTAGGTTGAGTCATCAGAGAAAATCAAATGGAGTTCTGACACCAGGGCTTCGGTTGTAAAGTCCTACTTTATTTTACCATTGCATTAGAAAGTTTGGGGTCATTTCAATCTCTTTATTTCAGCTTCAAAATTCAAAGTACTCTGACATCTAAGTAAAGCTTACCAAATCTGTTCATGTTTTCCATCAGCGGTGGTGATACATCCCTGTGTGTCCTGCCTATGAGCGCTTGCAGGGAATGTAAAGGTTACTGAGACAAATGGCTTCTGCAGTAATAGCTGAAACACTCAGCACTTCTTCCAGCCTTGTCTAGCTATTGAAGAGGATTTATGGCCCCTAGATATCCCTTTCATGTACTAGCTTACCCCATCGAAGTCACTGGCTGTTATTTGTAGCTTCTGGGAATCCTAGCAGGACACCAAACAAACCCATAAAGGCAGTAACTCGAGATCAGGAGTGACCATAATAGGTAGAAAGAAGGAAAGAACCTTAAGGGGCCTCAGGGACAGCATTGCCTGTCAGGGCAATTTCTGTCAGGGATTGTTCTCATATCCCAGAATATGAGATCTGTGCTGGGGAGATCATGGGAAAAACATGAAAGAAAGCATCTCTAGGACACAAGCTTGCATGGGATCCGTGGGACCCATAAGACATGCTATGCATGAGGAGAAGTGGGAAAGACCTTTAGTACAAATCCTGCCCCAGCCTCAGCCCATGCTTCCTGCAGTCATGACTAGGACTTCAGAACAGGTACAACGTAAAGGTTTCTGATCTGCTAGGACTGTCACAGGCTTGGAAGTGAAAGGCAAACTGATAAAGGCCTCAATTCAAACTTCAAACCCCCTTGGCATAACCATTTTTCCAGATTTGGTTTTCTGAACTAATCATGTTAGTAAAGTTATACATTTGAGTAAGTGTTAATTGGACTGGGTTTATGTCTCCCAAGTGAAATGACAATGCAGTTTTTATGGGCTTTTTTTTTTTTTTTTGTGGGGGGGAGGTTGTCTGTGTGTGAATAGTAGTTTATTTCTGTCCCAGTGATACTACATTTCTGAGATTTCTTTGTAAAACAGACAGTGGGTGAGTCATCTCTCATTATTAAATTGCCCATAGGTTGTGAGCTGCCTCCAGGCCCTGAACCAAAGCCCATTGCCTTGGTGGGGAGAAGGGCCCCTGAACACAATGGGATTCGGATCAGGCTCTAAATGAATCTTTCCATTAAATCTTTATTTTAAGGAACTATTTGTTCTAATTGGAACTAAAACTTGCTTCTGCATTGAAATGGCATTTGAAGTCTACAGGACCCAACTGGAACAACGGGTATATCCTCTCTGCTCTAATGCCTCCAATCATGTTAAGTCAAGTTAACTGGAAAATCAATTGACACGAATTCCAGCATGACCATTAACTTCCATCCGGCTGGGCCCCGAGTGGCTGGCCAGGGCAAAGCAGATTCCTAACAGGGATGGAGCAGAACTGTGTTCATCTCCTAGATATGCTTTCAGCCTGAGGTCTCCCTAGCAATGCCCACATTGCCCCGAGTAATTACTGCGGCTAACAGAGAGCCCCGGGGTCAGGCAGTCTGGGATCAATTGTGGGCTCTGCCTGTGGATTTCCAGGGCAAGTGATGCAGCTGCGCCTACTGGCACAGGCACATTTGTCAAAAGCGTAAAGGAAGTGAGTGAGACCTGGACTGACCAAGCTGACCAAATGGGTCCCTTGAGTATATAGAAAAGGACTATAGCAGCAAAACTGTGTTTTCCACAGGACAGCTCACTTCTGCAGAGGATATTTCTGCTCTGTTGGTAAAACAGAGCTTTGCTGATGTGGCTTTGATCATGCAAGAAGCATCTTGGTGCTAGAGTGAACCTGAATTTCTCTCTAAATATTTCTCACAAGCTTATCTGTATGTCTCTGCATCCTGTCTTGCATCAGGGATAATGATATCAATCTCATCCTGAGAAAGGCATAAAGCTTTTTTCATATGTTTGCAATGCACATTAGACCCATGACAAAGACTATCCTAAGCACAAAATCTTGTTACCATGATGTATTTGTTGTACTGTGCTTGTGAGTCCATGTGTTCCTTATTAGAAGAGAGAGTTTGCTGTGGGGTTTTGGTTTGTTGGTTTGTTTTGGTTTTTTTCTTTTCTTTTTCCCCCCAGGATAAAATGTATTACTTAGTTAAAAACAAAACCAATCGTGGAGCACTTTCAGACAGCCACCACAGCCACTCTGCCAGGTGATGGGAGCCCTGTGTGGGTGGCAAGAAATCTGTGCGCTACTGAGTGCTAAAGCATTGACATGGTTCAGTTTACTAAATCCAGCTGTGAAGAGCAGCTGGTTTTCTGGCAGTCAGCATGACAGACGCAGGCGGATATGCTCGAGAGAATTGATCAGGGGCCACCAGTGGAGAGAAGGGGAGGGTAAGTTGTTTCCTGCACTACTAAGTGTTAAAGTGGCTCCTGGCAGTTCTGATTACTAAACCCAGCTGAAAGGAGTTTTCTGGACTTGTCTGTGACATCTGATGGGGATAGGCTTCAGCCATGAAGAAGGGGGAAGCAGAAGACTTCTGCATAGCCAGCTACTGCCATACTCAGCGCTGTGGCTCCTGGAATCCTGGGGAAAGGTTGTTGGGACACATAGGGAATGTCTGCACACAGCAGGGGAGGCTGCCAAGAGGCTTCAGGCAGTGTTCCCGTCTTGGTTTCTCTTCTCATTTCCTCCTTACATCGGTGAAGCCTGCCAGCTTGGGTGTGATAGGAGAATGTCCTTCTGCCCCTGGGCTCCGGCTGGGAAGAGCCTGAGAAATGCTGAGCGCTAATGGGGAGTGATGCCCAAGATAGTCCCTGGGGCAGTGGTTTTAGTTTCCATGACAAAACTGGAAGTTATCTTTGCTTTCCTTTGATCTTCAAAGCACAGGGGGAAATTTCACACTTAGGGGAGGCCACCCGGTGTCAGGTGAAGTTGCTGCAGCTTGTTAAAGTCAGCCAGATGCCATGAGGTCAGCAACTCACCTACCTTAGTGTGAAAATGCCTTGGAGAAAGGAGTCTGCCTTTTCCTGAGGCTGGTTTTGGTGCTCTGGTTAAAAAACCACATTTGTTTGTGGATCCCGAGGCTGTAGGTGGATGGCTTAAAGAGGGACTAAAGCCCAGGCAGAGTGATTCTGATGTGATTCTTCAGTTTAGATATGTATTACTTAGTTGAATGGATGTGGTCAGCCTAAATAACTATTTTTGTTCCAACCTAATTACAAATTTACTGCAGCCACCTCCTACCAGGGTGCTAATTAGGAGCAGAGGCAAGGGGAAAGGGTTTTTTTTTCAGAATTTCAGGATGCTCTGTGGAAGTCAGATACCCAGTCTGGCATCCCTGTCAAATGCAATTTGTTTGTACTGGCCACAAAGACTGAAAAAGCTGCCCCAAAATGAGGCAGTCTGGGTCACAGACCTACACAGGCTGTTTCTGCCCCCGCCCCACAATCTGGCTCATCACATGTGCTGAGTGCAGACATTCAGAGACTTCTCAGCATCCATCCCCCAATTTCTCCAATGAGTCTCCATGGCCCTCAGTCAGTCTGTGTCCTGTCACTGTTGGGAACAGGTTGCAAAATATCCATTTAGTCCATGATGTCATCAAACCAGCAACACCTCCAGGACCAAGACAGGCACCGATGCTTCCCCTTGGTCCCTCACCCCCTCTTGTGTAACAGCAAGAATCAGTCTTCCTGCAGACACACCTTCAGAGCAAGCAGCCAGTCCTGCACACGGGGGGATGTGTATTTATATCTGTGTGACTCTCTTACTGCCAGGATTGCATTTACTGCTTGCTTGAACATGAGGAGATTCTTTGGAAGTAAAATTGACTGCTTTTAATTCACCTCCTGATTTCCTAGTCTTGCACTGCTGTCTCAGTTGGCGATCTTTCACCTGGAGCTTGGGATTAAACAGGTCTTCAGATTTCTACCTTTATTTATGATTTATTTTGATGAGAACCAGTTGATCCTGTCCTCCATGGGCTGTCCCTGAGCCCTGCTGATGGATGGGCAGGTGCTGGCCTCGGGAATGTCATACAGCCCCTGAAAGAAGCCATCCCCTTGCTCTGATGCCCATGAGCTGCTGCCAACCCTCTTCAGAGCAGCCCCTACTGAAGCCAAGGGATGCTGTGGGCTGCCGCCCTCACTGCTAGGGCAGCTACTGGGTGCAACAGATCTGTGGGATCCAGGGTCCCTGATTTGCTTCTCCTTCATCCAAAACAGGTCTGGGATTGCATGTATGGGTGCCCTCCAACACAGCTGACCCCATAAGCATCCCACTGCATGTCCCTTCCCTTCTCCGGAGTTTAAAATAGAAAAAACAGAGAGCAATGCTTTCTTTCACAAAATTTCCAAATGCAACGAAGCTTTTTGTTGCATCGCAGCGAAGGAAAGCATCGCTGATTTCCCCCAGCGATGTGACCCCGGTCGCCCGGCGGCCGGAGCCGGCCTGGCCTACGCCACCTGCCAGCAGCGCTCCCGGCACGGCCCTGGGTGCGGCCCTCGCTCCGTGTGTGCACAATGCCTTCATTTATGAAATTGGCGAAGCGAGGGAAATTCATTCAACCACAACCACATTTTATTCACAGAGAGGCTCATCTGAAAGATGATGAGCGAAGCAACGGTTTCCCTTCGAAAATCTGCAGCAGACCAATTCGTAATAATATGCGCTCTTTTCAAAAAGGAATCTTTCTCTGTTGTTCATTTTATGCCGATGTTTTACCCTGCCACTCTCTTCTTGACAAACATGTTAGCTTTCTTAAAATGTTGTTGGATTAAAGGGTTTATGGATGAATACTTAACAGTCAACAATAATCATTCAACTTTACACATTCAAAGGATCATAGTGATCAAGAGAAACTTTTTTTTTATTTTTAAAAAGAGAGACTGACTGTTTTGAGTTGTTTAAAGTGACTAGAAAGAGTTACAAAAGGAAAAGCAAAAAAAAAACCCTCCGGTGTTTTTTACACATATTTTTCACATAGATGCCTCCCAGCCAATCCTCCCCGTACAGCGCACCACCCTGGCACCCCTCGGGACACACTATGGTAGGTGCAGGGAGCAGGAGACAAAAAAGAGCAAGAAAAGGGTCTGTGGGTGGTGGGAACAGGTATTCACCATGGAACAGAGATATCACTGGCTAATGCTGTGCAGCTGGCATCTGAACCTGTAATTACATCCACCCTTTATCAAACTGAGATTCTTTTAAGGCTCTTGCAGGCTTGGAGTTCCCTCTCCTAAGTTTTGTGGCAGAGAGTTGCTCACTGTCAAAATGACAGACATTTCTGAAGGTTCTGGTGAGGGGTCAGACTGTGCATTGCAAGGCACAGGTGACTGCAGGGTTTGAGAGCAACAGAGCTCAGTAACTTTGTTCAAGACAAAAAGAAATTGTTGGAAAGAAAGCCCATGTGTGGTTGGCTTGCATTTTTTTTCAGCATAACTGCTCCTTGTCCCTCAAAGCCTGGTGGGTTGACGGCATTGAGATGGATGCACATGCCAGGGTCTGTCAAGAAAGCACTGGGTTCTCTCACTTTGCCTGCTAGAATCTCCAAAGAATTCAAAGGTGAGAGAAAGACGCATTATGGCCTTGGTGCCTTAGGATTCAGGCTTGGGCGGTTTAGGAGGACAGGTATTCTTGGCTGTCCAACAGTCACCCTGCTTGACCTTGGGCAAGATACTTTCTCACTGCCTTTGTTTCCCAGCCTGGAAATAAACATCAGAATATCTGTTTGTGAGTTCAAAGTGCCATTGGACACTGGTTTCTGCAAAGTGTGATCGAAGTGTCAACCAAAATCCAAGTTCCCTTGTTTGCTCCTGTGATCCTGCTGCAACACCAGCACTAAGTAGAGCTGTCTCCAGAAGTTCTGCCTCCCCTAATGGTTTTGAGCAACGGAGCACAAGGGATTGATGTTGCAGTGAACCTACTGATTTCTACAGTCATTTGAAAAAGGCAGTAAATACCTCAGTGATTGCAGCCATTCACGAATGAAAGCAGTCCATACACGTGTTAATTCACAACTGAAAGTGGTAATAGAAGAGGTTAAAAACACTTAAAGTGCTTTGTCCCTCCCTACAATAGGTTTAACATTTTTTTCCAAGAGCAATTCTACTATTTGAGAAGAGAGAAAAAAAATTCTGGAGAACTGAAATCCCATCTATATGTTCCCATTAAGTTTCGTGAAAGAAATGCTTGACGTATTTTTATGCTGATGAAGCCTAGATGAATTAAAGCAGTGTTCCCACTTCCTCCCTTCCGATGCTAATGCCTAATTCTAGCATATTGATACAAAAACACTGCTTATAAAGCAGGTCCATGGAAAAAATCTCTGCAGCACCTACTGAAGCAAGGTGAACTGCACGTGTAGCAAGCACTGATTATACGTTTGCAGGTTCTGAAAGCTGAGTGCTGTTTTATGAGCTGCCAGCTTTCTGCACTCCTACAGCCACAGCAGCTTGACAGAATAAAAATTACATGCATCACACTTGGGTTGGAAGCATATTTTCAGCATGTACTACAAAACCAAAAGAATAACAAAAAATATAATACCTACCCCACCACTCCCCTCCCTCGAGTACAATCTCTAAAAGCTATTTGACAAAACCCATGTGCAGGGGCCTTATTTGAGTATTTGAAACACTCTTTGAACCAGAAAATCATTTGCCACTTAATCCTTAATGAATACAGTTGCTATTTTTGCAAGAACGTCACACTGGTGAGAGTGCTTGATGGTGGAATATCAGTGGGATATGATTTTATTCTTATGAATAAATACAACCTGGTGTCTGTGCACATTTGTATGCACATGAGCCCTCTTCAAACTGCCAGAGTGAGTTGTATATCCTAAGTCTTCAAGAGAGAATGAATACCTGGGGATAAAAGAGATCCCAGGTTCTTGTTTGTGCCTGTTCATAACAGAGTGATGCACTTCTTGGTACACCTCAACAACAGGAAACTGTCTGGAGCACCAGATGTGCATTGTTTGGCTTGAGACAAGGTTTTCAAGAGGACTTGCTGCATCCAGGCACAACAATGTCAGTACAGCAGTCAAGAGAAAAGGCAAATTTTCCTCAGCTGGTTTCTCTGAACCCCTTCTTTAGGGCACGAAGATTAATTCCTTCCTCTGGGAGTCTATGATTAAGTGAAAATAAGTTTCTGGACTACAAAGGAAAACTCTAAAATCTGACTCAAGGCATCCTGTACCTCTAAAAGCAAGAAGAGGAATGAACTTTAGAACCTGCCAATTTAAGAACATTTCTATGCCTATTACTGGCCTGAGAAACAGGGATGGTCCATCCATGACCACCTGTGTCTTTAGCAGGAGAAGACTGTTAGTGAGGACATATCCTGGCTGTTTGTTGGGACAAAACCCTCGTTGCTGTGTTTCAGCAGAGGTTGGACTGCACTACTTGATGTGGAGTGCCAACAGAGTCTCAAATGCATATGCAAGACATATTTCTGTTTTCTCCCATCTGAGTGTTTCAGGTGGTTCTGAAAATTCCGAGTTTATCTCGAATGTGTAAATCTGTGTAATATAGGTTATGTAAATGTGTAAAATTAATTTACATGCAAATATTAACACAAAAATGGGTGTAGATTACTCTTTTTACCAGGTACAAGATTGTTTAATTGTGTTGTAAGAAAAAGTGGGGAATCTGACTTTTGTTTCTTTTCTTAAACTCTCTTCTCCCCCCTGCCAGGAGTCTCCTCGGATGGGCCAGGCATCTGGGACCTGAAATACTGGTATCTCTAACTCACTTCACCCCAGAAAAAGTGAAGAAGAGCAAACTTAGTATCACAAACTAATCCCAGAAAGATGCTGTGAGACTTATTTGAGGATTTAAAATTCCCTGAAATCCTAAGATGAAAGGGATTTTGAAAATGAAAATAGAGAAAATATTTTTTCCCTTAGTCCCATTGAACTGAGGTTTTTAAAAGCCAAATAAGACAGGCAGGAAATTTTCATTTTGAATTTGTTTGTGGAGCAGCCATTAAACGCTTTAGTTTTTTAAGCCCTGTGTTTTCTGAAGAAACAATGGACCATTTCTTTATAGGTGCTGGTAAAATCTCTTACAATAGCCTCTTGAAGGGCTGTTAGTAAAACCATTTAATTACATGGCACTTAAGAATGTCTGGGACTGGGGAGATTTTCCCATTAGGGAAGAAAAGTAATTCATCCATCTATTATTCTAGGAGAGGCAGAAACTAGACCTTTCTGTTTAAATCTAATTTTTATTAGTGTTAAGAAGCTCGGTGGAGGAATTCTATTGCATGTCTCTAAGTGCTGGCTACAGCTGCAGTTTTGAAGGAGCACTATCAAATTGAAAATTGCATTTTCTCTGAGACATCGCGCCCCGACTGTTGTCACAACAACACCTGAAATTACCATAACTGGAAGAGAGTAGGTGAAAATTAATGTTTCTCTTCCACCATTTTGCTTATTTTTGTGTTTGACAGCTCCTCGGGGGAGCTGAACAGTGGCTCTGCTAGGTAAAGGAGCGGGCACGGACTCCAGCCAATCTGTTTTCCTGAGAATGTTTCGCACCATCGCTGTTTGCCCAGCTCACCTGGGCACCTATTTGGCCTCGCCCAGCCCTACACAGCCGGGCGGAGACGGCTGAGGGAGCGAGTGCGCTGGGGCAAGGAGCGCGCCAGCGCAGGCCCTAACGCTGCTGATGCTTATTTTATATTATCATTTTTATTTTTAAAAATTATTTTTAGATCCCGTAACAGAAGTCGGGACTTCAGACCGAGCATCTATTTCACTTCCCGCGCAAGCGGCCCCTCAGGGCGCCCCCGGCAGCTCCCCCTAGAGGCGCGCGCCCCCGCTCGCTCCGCTCGCCTCAACTTGCCTTTGGCGCCCAATCCGCCCCTCGATGGGAGAAACCACTTCTCCCAACTCCCCGGGGGGACCCCGGCGGCCTGGAGGCAGAGTGGCCCGTCTTCCCCGCCAGGCAGAGCCCTCCAAAAGACCACCGAAGCACTTTAAAAGATTGGAAAAAAGAAATTCCCGGTGTCCCACGTGGTGTCGCTTCTTCGGCGGGAAAGGAGCATGTCCTCTACTCCGCAGTTCTCCCTCCAAGTGGCGCTGAATGGTTCGTGCCAGGAGAGGACGGGGAGGGTCCGCCGCCATTTTGTTTGCGTGAGAGGTGAGCGGGGCCTTGTGCGGGAAGCGGGGGGTGGCTGAGGGGGCGGGAAGCGGCGGCGGCGGCGGCGGCGACCCGCGGTCAAGCCGAGCGCTCGGACCGGAAAGAGACGGCGAGGGCGGGCTGAACGACAGCGTGGCGGGCGTACCCCATCCTCGGCAAACATGTACATCAAACAGGTGAGCCGGTGGGATTCGAGCCGCCCGCAGTGTGCGGTGCGGCCTGGGCCTGGCCGGGGGGGTTGGCCCAGCTCTCCCCGCCCCGGGCCTGGGGGCTCTGCACCTTCACATCTGCCCGGCCCGCAGCAGGGGGCCCGCGGGCTTGCGGCGGGCTCGGAGGCCTTTCCTTCGATCTTTTCTGTCCCGGGGGGCGGATCGAGGTCCAGGCTGGGGGAGGTGCCCCCGGCCCGGTCACGGGTCAGGTCCTCCCGCCGGCTGGGCTCGTGGCTCTTTCTCTGCCTCTCTGCTCCCCTTTCATTCATTGCAGGTGTGAAGTGGCGCTGGGGTTTCTCTTTCATGGACCCGAGACTTGTTCGCGGGGCCCCTTTGTACGCCAGCCCCGGTGTTCCGGCTGCGGAAGGCTCGTACCCAAACAGAGTGCCCTGCTCAGCTGTCAGAGGCATCTTTCAGCTATTCAAGTTGTGGGGTCTCTGCTTTGGGGTGCTCTCGCAGGCTCCCGGGCATGAACGATTTCACCTGTTATACTTCACCTTTGCCAAAGGATCTGTGGCTGGTCTCAGTTAAAAAGATCCTGGTATGGACCTTTTTCAAACAGTTTTTGAGGTCATCATTATATTTCTTCTGCAGTATCCTTGCAGCCGCTTTAGCAGCAGATTTTTATTACTGCCTTTGTGCTGCTGCGTATGTGTGCTCATACTAAGCCTACCAGGATTCTGATTTCCTGGTGGACTCCAAATTGACCTGATTCTGACACCCTGCGGGTGTCTTTCGTAAGAAGAATCCTTAACTTTGAAAGTGCATGTTCTCCATAGATATCAGGTTTTCATCTACCGTTTGGTTGACTGGGCAGTGTTTCAAACGCCTTTTGACCGTGTTTTTGTAAATCACTCTTATCATCATAGGTGGGCACATTGCTTTAAAGACTTTGAATAAGAGTTTTTGTTCTCCAGATTTGAATACCCAAAAGCAAACAGCAGTGAAGATACATAGAGTAAGAAGTCCAAATTAACTCGGAACAGGGGACACGTTTCATCTTGAGGAAAATAAAAAGAAGGAAGATTGGGTGGTCAATAACCAGTACTGTTATAGGAGCTATAAAAGAAGGTGTAACAGTGTGTGAACATGAGAATAAAAAGAATGAGAATGAATTTGATTCCATCAGTATCCCTTATTTTGTTGCTTTCCAGACGTTATTCCTGGAGTTTGAACATTGAAAATATTTAAGTCTTAATGTGAGTCTATACAAGGCAATGAAGAAGTCATGAGGTTTCATAATATGTAGGATGGATGAAATGATAAACTTTGGGGAGAAGATGATGATGTTCAGAGTCTGCATGTATCACACTCCCGTGGTGCCTGAGTAAAAGTTGTGCCCGGTGCCTGGTGGTAAAAGTTTATACTTCTGTAGCAATATTCAAGAAATAATAATTCGTTGTTTTTATCATTTCATAGAGACTTTCAGGTTCTTATGAGAATCAAGTAAATTAATTATTCCAATCCCGATGTTCTTAAAATATTATGGGAAAAATATAAAAGTAGTAAAGACCAACTTTTTTGCCCATTCTTTTAATTTCTCCCCTTCCCTTTGAAATCTAGTGAGTTTGGAAGCAGCACTGTTTCAAAACTTTCGGGTTTTTTAAAATATTTTTTATTTAATATGTGAAATCAGAGTGAATGAACATAGTTGCTGTGGCCTAGGGTGAGTGGCAAGACGTGAGTAAGATATTCTGTTCCTGCTTTTCCTTTGAAAGCTGCTGGCACTGAGCTTGCTGCGAAAGTCTCCATCTGGCAGATGAGGCAGACTGGTTTTTTAGGGAAGGTTGGGTGTTCGTATTCACAGCCACAGTGACTGGGTCTTCAGTCCATACATTGTCTTAAACCTGCTTTCTGTAGTTTGGTCCATTAAATTCTGAAATCCATGATTGCTTCCAGTGTAGTTGATCTGAATACAGTGCAGGTGGTTAAAGAAAACTATCTGGCCTGAGGAGAGGGAGTACAGACAATAGCAGTTCAGAAAAGGTTTAGGTAGGCAAAGTATTGAAGAAAGCTGTATTGGAATGCTATTCCTTTTCCAAAATAGCTTCTGCTTCAACCTGATGTTTAATGGTCAAGGATTAGTAATTTTCTGCCTACCTGTATTCTTAGCTTCAGATTCCAGTAATGAAATAATTTTGCAAAGAGAATTTGACAAGGGAGCCATAGTGCCTGGGCAGAGAAGGGTTCTCTTGAGTTCTGACTAAAAGTTAGTTAATACCTTAAAGTTTTATTTCATTTTGATTTTTATAAACTCCAGTGTTTGATTTGCTGTCTGACATGGCATTTTCATTCAATATTAGTGAGATGGTTTTAATCCATTAGTACAAACAAGTGATAAGAGGAGTTTTCCAGGATAATATTTAATAGCAGGCTGTCACATAATGGGAGAAAGACTGAGGATCAAACTTGACATGAATAAAGAGGGGCATTTTCTTGTCCCAGTGAAAAGACTGAAAAGACTGGGACTTTTTTGTCCAGTACTTTTTGTGGGCAGGATCTTTCTCCCAACTGTTTGTGTAATGCTACCAGAATATTACAGAATATGAAGGTAGTTGTTTCTTGAGGTGCTGAGGTGTACACTTAATAGAGGCTTTTGTAGTGGTGAGGAAAGGCTTGCTTAAATGTTTACAGTACCACTTCTGGGCTTTTTCCTGAAGTTTTGTATGTGCTTCTTGAATAAAAAGTATTATTCTCATTTTCTGGAATATGGGCTACTTTAATACTTGAGGGTGTGAGAGAAGGAATGACATGTTCAGAGAAATAGAAAATAGTGATGGGACCATAGACCTTACAAACAAAATATCTAAATAATATCTTAAGCTTCAGCAGTAATAGTATTGAGAAGTATCTTGTGAGATGGTTTTGTGTCTTAACAAGAGATTTTTAGTGTATTGTAGCTGTCATAGTGAAACACTGCCACTTTAACTGGATCTTGTTTCTCTTGGGGAAGAGCTGGGCAAAGAACACAACTGTAAATGGTAACTGTAGTCCTGTTTCAAGTGTTCTTGCTGAAAGATGTGCAAATGTCAAACCTTCAGGTGGCTGCTGCCTTTCTGGTGGTGTACTGAGCAGAGCAAAACTGCTGTGCTTTCAGCACAGCTTTGATGTATGAAACAGGTTGCTTGGTGCGGGAAGTTGGATCAGTTTTGTTGCTATGCAGAGCTGAAGTTTTAGGATATTGTAACTTTGTACGTTGTATATTACTAGGCCTTGCAAACCTCAAAATGCTGCTGAAATTAAATAGTTGAAGTTTGATGTGCTGCTTCCAGATGACTATTTGCTGCATAGCTCCTGAAGTTATTTGTGCACATTTTTATCTGTCTTGTTAGGCTGTGAATTGGTAGAACCAAGACAAGCTTGTTTTTTTATGTTTCCCTTTAGATTGCGCAGTAAAATGAGACTATTGCATGTGAAATAGGCAGTCTAGTACAGTTTTTGCAGCCTGCAATTGCACTGCTTGGAGAATTTGCTAATAAAGTTCTCATGCTGTAAGTAGATTGCATTAGAAAAATTAAATATAAGTGCTTGTTATATTGAGTTTTCTTTCCTGTATATGATACTTTAGGCAAATACATATTTTTGTGTGGTTTGTTAAAAAAAACTCTTGGAACTCTGTTGCTTGCTATGCTTCGGCCTGCACAAGTACCAGCATCTCTTGCTAGGGGAGGAATCTTGTCTCTAAATCGATTCTTAGGTGAGGAGTAAGTTTGATGTAAGTTTCTGATCTTGAGATGAAAAGTTGAGTGTGTGCAGGGAGGGCAGGCAAATTAAATTACAATAGATGTAAATATTCTGTCAAACCTTATAGTAGAAAAACTGTTCAAGAACAGAGAGAACTTTGATAAAATAACTCCCTCTTCTCACCAGGTAATCATTCAGGGCTTTCGAAGCTACAGGGACCAAACCATTGTGGACCCATTCAGCCCCAAACACAATGTCATTGGTAAGTTCTGATACTTGCCTTTTAGCACTAGTTAAAATTGCACTTTTATTTCAGATGATATTCATGTTAGTCTCCTTTATAGTTTTTAATATTCGGCCTACTTGTGATGGTTGTATTTTCTGTTTTGGAAACTTCTGTACAGCTGTTTGTGTTGTACCACAAGGTGTGTTCCACTTCCAGCAAACAACTATTAACGTTCAGTTTTACTGGGACAAGAGCTGAGTCTTCAGAAACGGAGTGAGGTTCATAAACTCCTTCCTAGGTGCACATCTCTGTATCAGCCAGACCTCCTTTAAAGGTTGTCCTTGCAGGAATAGCAGCAGAGAATTTGTATGAGATTCTTATTTTTTTAATCTATGCAAGTGTCATCATTTTTATAAATAAGCACACCAGCAGTTAGAAACTCATGCAGAGAAAGAAGATCCTCTTTCTTCCAGTTTTAAAGGAATGAATTTCTGGACTGTAGACTGTCAAAAAGTGTAAGTTTTGAAGGGCAGTTTCATAAATAATACCTGTTTTAGTAGCATGCTGTTGTCCACCATTCTCACACCTCTTCCTATTTCTGCCTATGGATGCCTGACCCTGCCTTTTTGTTTGCATTGATTTTAGTGATTGTGCAGCAGCTTTTGAGACTGCTGACCCAACAGCAAACAGTCAGTTTTGGACATAAAATCTTAGTAGCCAGGATTTAACTCTGGTACTAGGAATAAAAACATGCATATGACACGAATAGATGTCTTGCTTAGTAATGTTATTTCCTCAGGAGCTAAAACTTTATCCAGGTATTAATGTTTCTAAAATACACTAAAAAATCTGTTTCATTGAGGGTTTTTTACTTTTTAAAAAAGAATTTATACTAATCCCAAGTAGTCTTGGGGATGAGGTGAATCTGGATGGCATGTAGGCAGGGAGGGATGAAAAGCCTGGGATGTTCATTGCTGCTGGAAGACAAGTGGGTTTGAACCTGATACAGCAGGTGCTGAGCTTAAAGAGAAGACTCTGGGCCTTGCTGAAACACTTTGGAATAAACACTGGGATTATGTTGGTGAAATGCTGTATTCTTACACCTTTATTTTTCTATGTAGAAGTAGTACTTATTCCAGTCTTAAAAAAAATATTGCCGGATTAACAAGTGGACTATTAAGAAGTTAATGTGCTATGTAAAGCTCATACAGCCAACCTGAATGCACAGGCAAATGGTTTCCTCTGGGTAAATGTTCTGGGGCCAGGAGAATTTGACTTAAGGTCTACTGTTCTTATTCATAAGAACATCTGTATAAGAACCAAAAAGATGGCAAGAAATATGATTGGATTAACTATTCTCATTGTGGAATAGTGTTGGAGTTTGTAAAACAAGGTAATGTGTTTGAGTGGACAAAGGGCTACTGTCTTGTACTCAATGAGTAAGTGATCCACTTACCAAGTTCACCTCATTCCCTTGAGATTTCATTTGGCTGCATTATATTTGGGTTCTGCTCTTGAATATTTTTATGAAGCATTTAAGGTACATTGCAGTGTTAACCTATGTCAACTATAACCTGTGTTATACTTTGTGTTTTAATTTTCAGTGGGAAGAAATGGATCTGGAAAAAGCAACTTTTTTTATGGTAAGCATGGATTTCTTATTAGCCAAGGGATGCTGAAGATAGATACCAAGATGAAAATGCTTGTTTTTGCTAGAACTTGGTTTAACAAATGATCCTCAATAAGGAGTGGCAGATTGGAAATTACTTGACAGTGATGAAAGGCATATCTCAATGCATTTGTTTAATACTTAGTCCAGGTGTTTCCCTAGAATTCAGCTTCTCTTACTAAGGGCCTTCTAAGGCTTTCAGTTGGCAAAAGTATTTGCAGGAGGGGACTGATTGTAAAAGTTGCCCACCATGAAAGATGTTTATGATATTTGCAGTAGTTTTAGACATCCTTAGTGGCTAAATTCTACTCCGTAGCAGTTTAGCACAGCTTAATGTAAGGTTATGAGGGGAATTTTGTGGGGTGGGAGCATTAATGGCGGAGCAAAGATGCTAATTAAAGGTGTTAGTAGGCTTTGTGAGAGTTGTGTTTATAAATTGTCAAGTGCTAAGTACTTTAGCAATATTTTTAGCCTAGCCTGTGTGCTGTGTATATGTAGAGGAAAGCTCATGGATCCCTACTTGTTCAGCATTGTTAATGATTATGCAGTGAGCCAGAAATGTGGCAACAATAACTTCTTCAGATAAATCCTGCTATGCAGCAGGTCAAGTGATAAAGATCCAGCAGATTAAGGTTTTTAATGAAGAAGTATTGTAAGATTTTAGCAACAGCATGCCTGTATTATACAACAGTAAACCAGTGTGTTTTGAGTCAATGAAACTGCTGCATCTCTCCCTGAAGGAAAGAATAAATCTTCTGTTTCTTTACTATTTTATTACAGCAATTCAGTTTGTCCTCAGTGATGAGTTTAGTCATCTTCGCCCGGAGCAGAGACTGGCTTTGTTGCATGTAAGTGAAGGTGTATAACAACAAAAACTAAAGAATAAGCTAATGCATTTGAATGGTACAACAAAAATGTTAGATTGCTGGGCTGTGGATATTTTAAGCCAATTATTTTGAAAGCATCTTTCTTTGTTTCCATTGGCAAAAGGGAATTTATCACACAGTAATACATGATGTTAATGCACACCAGTGAACGTGTGGCCAAGATTTTCAGAAATAAAAATACGCATGTTGGATCTTGTGTAGATGCTCTTGCATCTCAAGTCCTTGAAAGGAAGGGGGAAGTGGGGTCATCAGGGAAAAGAGGAGAAGAATGAGTTCAAAAATCTTCTCTAAGGTGGCAGTTGTCTAACCAAAACATCTCCTTTCTTAGGAAGGTACAGGTCCTCGTGTTATTTCGGCATTTGTGGAGATTATATTTGACAATTCTGACAACAGGTTACCGGTAAGTTCAGTGAACTGCTTTGGACATAGATTGTAATTTCAGACTCAAGTAATCTCAGTTTTATGGAAGACTTTAGCATGGTAACTGCTTTTGAGTAATTTCTGATAAAAAGTGCCATAGAGATTCTTAGTTAGTTACAGCTGCTTGCAGTAGGTATGTGTACTTACTGGCTTTTGTTTTCTTAAGATTGATAAAGAGGAAGTCTCACTTCGCAGAGTCATTGGAGCCAAGAAGGACCAATATTTCTTAGACAAGAAAATGGTGACGTAGGTACTTCTTTTCCTTATCTGAATGAGAATAGTAGTATTCCTGTAAAATTCTATAGGCAAACCCAACACTTGCACCATTAGCATGAAATAATTTATTTCTGTTGTGTAATACTGAATGTCAGTAGTTTGACAGCTGGAACATCAGTCCTCGTGCAACAGACAGCAGACTTTGAATTTGCAGTTTAATCTGTCCATTGATGTGGTGTTTAACTGCTTGCATAGTATTTCTTTCAGGGCTTTTTAAAATAAAAGTTACCACACACTAGGTGGTTTTATATCCTTCCTTGTGATATCTTTGCCTGTATTTCCTTCCTCTGTGCTTCAAGGTCCTTATTTCTTAATCTCTTTACAGTTCTATAGTATTTTAGATATTTTCCATTTTTATTCTCTCATTTCATTTTAGAATTAGCCATTTTCAAATAAAGAAGCTTCTTCAAACAGAGCATGCATTGCACATGGTGATTATATTATGTGATTTGTAGTTGTGATATTTTACTGCATTTTTACAGCTGTCATTTTTACTATAAGTTTTTAATGGTTTCATAATAACATTTCAGGAAAAATGATGTCATGAATCTTCTTGAAAGTGCTGGATTTTCTCGCAGTAATCCCTACTATATTGTCAAACAAGGAAAGGTAAGATTCTTTTTCACAAAGTAGAAGGAATCACTGTCAAGGGTATCATGTTTCCTGGATGCCAAACTTAGTTCAATTATTTCAGAAGTAAACCAAAACTTAAATCTACTGTAGTTGAAATGGTTCTTGTATGTAGCTCTTTCTTTGGCAGATGTTACTGTTTTAGTAGTTTAAGTTGATTTTAAGAAAAAAAATTTCATGTCTGTAAATGTTAATATTTAGCGAAGGGTTTTTGTCATGGTGATCTTTACAATGAGGTTTTTTTCCATATAGTTAAATACAAAGCAGACTTGATTCCTGTGACTATTTCAGTGTAAATTCAAAGATTTCTGGGCCTATAGATGCGGCAGCAAAGTAATGGTAGAGAATTAGAGGTTAAAAATACTGTCAGTGGAGAATGAATGGAAAATGCAGAAGTACCAAAAGTGGACGTGAGGAAAAGGGCTCATGGCATGGCCTGTCTTAACCGGTCTTCAAGACCCAAGCAGCTTACTAGAGCTTTCAAAAGACACCCACATCTGCAGACAAAGAGCAGACTACTTGTAATGGCTCACAGGATGGATCATCAAGGAGATGCTGGTAAGTGTCACCTCCAAAAGGTTACTGGAAGGCATACTTGGAGAGGAATGCAGGAGACTTGAGGAGCACTTGATGTCAGGAATGCTAACCCATAGTACAGTCTGCCAGATGTTTATCAGGACAAATTTTCTTATACAGTCGAATATGTGTATTTGAAAGAAACAGCTTGAGCTGGGAAGTCATTTGTAGTGGGAATTGGTGCACACTACTTAACAGCCAAAATACACATGCTGATTTTAATATAAGACAAATTAGAAACAGTTACCTTCTTGCAAAAGCATGCAGCCACTGATGTTCTGTTGAAGGGAAATGAGTTTTATGTTGGGTGTAATTGTATGACTGATTTGATATCATATTAATGAGTGTTTCATGATGTGAATTATTCTAAGATTTATAACCGCTATATTTTAGTGTGGTTTTATGGAGACATTTAAACTCTTTGATTTAGCACCAGGACTTAAAAGCCCAAGCTTGAGTTTCTCTAAACATAATTTTGAGTGGTTTATGATTTCTTCAGTGTACATAATCCTCGTATCCTGAGTTTTAGCAACAAATGGTAACATTTGAAAAGCAATGGATTTCATTACAAGCAGAATACTGCCTGTCCTAAAGTAATTGTCTCAAAAAGAAAGCAGTGTGGTGTGTGCTATGTGTCTGAATCTTCCTGCCAAAACCTCAAGCAAGCAGGCAGAGCAAAAAAGTGCAATCTTTGATCTGTTGTGGTTAGCCATACATCCAGAGCAGGTTATTGAAATCACAGATCTTGAATTTTCAGATCAACCAGATGGCCACAGCTCCTGACTCTCAAAGACTGAAATTACTGAGAGAAGTAGCTGGTACCAGAGTGTACGATGAGCGTAAAGAGGAGAGTATTTCACTAATGAAAGAAACAGGTAAAACTTCTAAGAAATTACTGCTTTATGCCAGAGTAATTCAATTAACTCTAAAACTTCAGGCTTTTTCAGTAAAGCTAGATAGATGTTATTCGTGGTATGTTAATGCAGAGCTTGTCATATTTCCTCCTTGAATTTCCAATATCTCAAAAGGGTTAGTAAGTTACTTTCTGTGTGCTTTTAGTAATAAAACCTTTTAGCTAAGCTAATACAGATAAATTTACTGCTCAAAACATATGAGTGATGTCAGCTGGCAGTGATCCAAAAATCAGGTTACCTACTGTGCAAACACTAAAGTTCATGTTGTACAGTCTGTATCATTTTGTGTGAGCCAAGAGAGTACATGCTTGTGTTGCCTTATATAACAAGCATCAACAGTTCTGCTGTTAGGATGGTTTTTTGGAGAACTTCTGGATATGGGGTATATTTACACTTCATGTATGTTGACAAATATTTAATCACTGGAGTAGATGGAGTGGCTGTAAATATGGGGGATTATATTATATTGTAGTGTTTAACTGAATTTCAATCTTGTCATGTTTTCTAAAGAGGGCAAGCGAGAGAAGATCAACGAGTTGTTGAAATACATTGAAGAGCGACTGCATACTCTAGAAGAGGAGAAAGAAGAACTGGCACAGTACCAGAAATGGGATAAAATGAGGAGAGCATTGGAATACACCATTTATAATCAGGAACTTAATGAAACCCGAGCTAAGCTTGATGAGGTAAAGTATCTTGGCTAGTACAAAATGTAATGAGCTGTTGGTTTGTTTTTGCTACTGTCCCCTTGTTCCTTGATGGAATCCTGACAGTGTTAAGGAAGCTTTCCTGTCCAGCCATCCAGGAGCCACTCTGGCAGTCACAACCCCACCACCTGAGCTAGGACCGAAGCCCTTTCCCAGCACAGGTGCTTCGCTTGACTCCCTGCACACCACACTCACAGTCAGACCATGTTTCCTACAGCAGAGTCTCAGATGTCTTTATCCTTAAAATTCATCTGGGTGCAGTAACTAAATAACAAAGGAACAGCTCAAGCTGGGGCTCCTGCTGTGTCTCTGAGTGCCACAGCTTCCCATGCCCTTTGTTATGCAAAAGGACGTTAGTTCTCTAGCCTGTGGCTTCCACCACCCAGAACTCAATCTGCAGCAGTCCTCAGCTGCACACCTACCTGCTCTGTATGTACTCCTCAGCATCACTGTTCTTCACTAAATAATTTCTTTGGATCACTACTAAAACAGAATCTGGCTACTTAAGCTACTGGTGATATTTCCATACAGCTTTCTGCTAAACGAGAGACAAGTGGAGAAAAATCCAGGCAGCTGAGAGATGCACAGCAAGATGCTAGAGATAAAATGGAGGTAAAAATACTTTTAAAAGGGCTCTCCAGAGGTGTGTTCTGCTTTGTGTTTGTAGGGATTTTTTGGAGGAAGCAGGGGATAAAGGTTGAGGGCTGGTGGTGTCTAGAATTATATTAAATTCTGTTGCATGCTTTCATCCTGTTTGGAAACTTGGGGTTTTTCACACATCTAGTGTATTGTGATCTACAGAATAATGATCTTGTGAGTTTTGATAAATAGTGAAATATTCCTTCGGTGTTTAAGATACTGCATACTTAAATTTGCATAGGAAATAGAACGGCAAGTTCGAGAACTGAAGACAAAGATTTCTGCAATGAAAGAAGAGAAAGAACAACTTAGTGCTGAAAGACAGGAGCAGATCAAACAGAGGACTAAATTAGAGCTGAAGGCTAAAGATCTACAGGATGAATTAGCTGGCAACAGTGAACAAAGGGTATGTAACAGCGGTGAAGTCTTAAAATGTCATTGGCACAAGGAAGTATTCTCGTACACTGAAGTTTTGGTTTTAGGCTGGAGCCTGTCACTGTTTTGTAAGGTTTGCTAGATTAGTTTAAATACTAGCTTTAAATACTGCTTTGTTTGACTTTCAGAAAAGACTGCTAAAAGAGAGGCAAAAACTTCTTGAGAAAATCGAGGAGAAGCAGAAAGAGCTGGCAGAAACAGAGCCAAAATTTAACAGTGTAAAAGAAAAAGAAGAGAGAGGAATTGCTAGGTCTGTGATGTTCTATACAAATTTTATCAATGCTATCCATCTGCAATTAACAAAAGCTTGTACGTGTTGTTTGACAGTGGGGTAGCTACATGCACTTGGAGATGGTCTGTAAAAAGCTTGCTTTATTGTTGGGGTGGGAACAGTATTTGGCAAAATGATTTTCTAAGCGTAACCACTTCTTGTCGACGATTTTATTGTTTATAACATGATCCTTTTCTTTTTGTTACTGATTTGATGCTTAAATTTTAGAGCCTGGTTTGACACTTCTTGAAAATTCTAATAGTAAAATCTTAATGCTTGCTCTTAATAAATTCAAGATTTCTTTATAATACCGCATGTCTTTCCCTTCTCAAAACAGACTTGCACAGGCTACACAAGAAAGAACAGATCTTTATGCAAAACAAGGTCGGGGGAGCCAGTTTACTTCCAAAGAGGAAAGGGATAAGTGGATAAAGAAAGAACTGAAGTCTTTAGATCAAGCCATCAATGACAAGAAGCGGCAGATTGCAGCTATACACAAGGATTTAGAGGATACAGAGGCAAACAAGGAGAAAAACTTGGAACAGTACAGTGTAAGTTTTATTCTCAGTCTTTTTGAGAGAAGGGATAAATACTCAATCTTGGACAGTCAGACTTCAATGCATATTTATAAGGAAGATGTGACTTTCTGGTTGGATGTGGTCTTTGAAAAATGCTTACTGGGAACATCTGCAGATAAGCTTTAAACTCCTTTAGCATTGCACTAACTTCGCTCTATATGTTGGCTTTGCCTTCTGGTATTTTCCCCAATATGTTTGGCTTGAGTTATCAGGAAGAGGCTTCTATCTGCCTTGCTCTTGTCTACACTGAACATAGCCATGTCATAGACAACAGTTTGTTACATTCTTATAGAAGTCTGTGTTAGTTGTTTTCACTTCTCTCATTTTTCCCAAGCAAGAGGATCTTTTTAACTATGCAGCAGGCACTGCACCCTTGTACCATGGTTGCAGCTGGTTAGAAGTTGCATCCCTAAGCATGTTAGAAGATTAATCTGTTATTGTATTACCTGGGTAACTTAGGTTTTAATTTCCATTCAGAAACAGCTCTTAGAGTGCAAATACAGCAAAGTAATCCAAAGATAGCATTCCTGCTAGGAGCTCCAGCTGTGAAAACCCTGCTTTTATATTGAGAGAGCATACAGTGCCAATGCTGATGGTGTTCTTGGTCTTTGTGTAATATACATACTGAAATTGAGGGTCAGTCTGACACCATGCAGGAATGTAGTTGTACAAAGATGATGGTGCTCTGCTAAAATACTTCTTGATTGGGACCCACATTATCAAAGTTGTGATTCTCTGAGTTGGTGAATGAAGAAAATAGCATTTACCACTGGGTGACTGCAGTTGTACTGGACTGCTCAATGGTAATTCTATAGAACTGAAGGGATTAAATTTCTTGTGGATTTTGATTTCTTTCTATAAACATGTCTTGGTTTCCTTTTTCTCCTAAAGGAGGGTTGATTTATGCTTAGGTGAAGAGTTGTATAGCTTTTTGTTGTTCAAAGAGAAGGCGTCTTGGGTGAATGTGATTGAGAGCTTGCAAGGTTAGTTTGGAGTGAGCTGGCTGTGTTTTTAGAGCACAGTTACTCCTCTTTGTACACATATAAATTCGTAAACACTATCGAGTGCTAGCCCTGAACTGCTTTGAAAATGGCAGGTGTTAAGTGAGCAAAGGGAGGATGTCTGTGCATTGGCTTAAATAGCGCACTGTTGACAGCACCTGTCTTGAAAGTCTAGTACTGCTGGAGAGCAGGCTGAGACTTTTGACTAATAGCAGGTTGACATGGTACACAAGATTAGTTGTACTTATCACAAATGTCATTTCAGAGCATGATTACACAGAAGTTATATGTATGTTAGTTACTGTTTTGATTCCAGTTCTTACTGTGACTTAGAGGGATCCATTTCACTTTAATGCCCAGAGGCGCAGTTGAACTCAGTGCCTGCCTTGCCATCTGTGTGGCACCTACACCTTGTTACTGCTTCTGTACAAAAGCTGTCTTTTTTCTTAGTGCTTCTGCAGTTTATTGTAAACTGGTTAAAATGTTTGTAGGACTTCTGTGAATTTTTAGTAGTTCAGTTCTGAGTACAATAAATTTTTTTTTTTTTTAAATATAGAGAGCTGTAGTTTCATACTGTTCTTTTTTTTATGTTAGAAACTGGACCAGGATCTTAATGAAGTGAAGGCTCGTGTTGAAGAATTGGACAGAAAATACTATGAAGTGAAAAATAAAAAGGATGAACTACAGAGTGAAAGAAAGTTAGTAATTAATTGAAATATATCTCAATCTCACTTAATGTGAAGGACCCCAACTGTGTAGTTGTTAATATGGCATGTAGGTATGTTTTTTAAATATGGCCATGTATGAACTTCTGCACTTTGCCTTCCCATTAGATTAGCAGTCTTTAAGAAAATAATAATAAAACTTTCAGATTGCATTCACACTTACAAAATTATATTGGTTTTGTTCTGTAGTTATCTATGGAGAGAAGAGAATGCAGAACAACAAGCTCTTGCTGCAAAGAGGGAGGATCTAGAAAAGAAACAGCAGCTTCTCAGAGCAGCAACAGGAAAGGTAAGATAACCTTGCTCTTGAGAATTCCTTGTGGAATCTCATTCTTAAAGGACAAGTCATTTTTATCTGAAAGGTATGACAGTTATTTTTTTAATTATTATCTTTCTGTCATAATTAAGTTTGACAAATTATATCTTAAGCTGAATTTTTCAAGCATTTATAGGTCTAGAGCTACTTGAAAATGAGTTTTGCAAGCTCAAGGTAGTTGATGTGAGGAGACTAGGCAGAAATGGAATAGTTTTAAAATTTCTTCTGATACCTTTTTGCTTACAAAAACCCCAAACAAAAAAACATGAAAAGTGATGGACTCTTATTTAGGTATCTTCTGTTAGAGCTGTAGGCTAACAGGAATTTGTCAAAAAAGGAGGTTGCACCTGTTACAAAGTTAAAGGTAAAATGAATATTATGCCCGTGCATTTTAACTGCAATACAGTAATTAGTTGTATTTTAACAGGCCATTTTGAATGGTATAGACAGCATAAACAAAGTTTTGGAGCACTTTCGTCGAAAAGGCATAAACCAGCATGTTCTAAATGGCTATCATGGAATTGTGATGAATAACTTTGAATGTGAACCAGCTTTCTACACCTGTGTTGAAGTCACTGCAGGGAACAGGTAATTATGTGCTCTTTAGTGCAGTGTCACAATTCAGTTGTTGTTGCAAGCTGCTACTGAAATGCTATTCTTTTGAACTTGATGTCTTGCCTTTTTTTGTCAAAGTGCCTTCTATATAGCATGATCAAACTGCTATTCCTTTGTGAAGGAACTAAGAAGAATTCTGCCTATTTAAATATTAATCCTAGCTGCTCCTGACTTGTCTAAAAAAACCTAAAACAAAACTAGAGAGAAAAAAAAAGAAAAAACAACAAAAAGGCCCCAGACTCACACTCCTGACACTTGCCGGGGGATTGGTGGTGAGACTGAGATACATTGAATAAAATGGACAGCATCTTCCAGTGTGGAGAATTCTACAGTAAGCAAGGCTGATGTTTCAGTAACAGTAAAAATTATTTCACTTGCACTAGAAAATCTCATGCTTGAGAATGGTCTCTAAACTGTTAAAAACTGCTGTTTAAAAGCTGTCTGAAAAGATGTTGAGTGTTAATGAGCCCATGTAAAATGTTTTCTAGAAGAAGTGAGTGCCTGTTGGGTGATCCACCACTTGCTGCAACATCTTAATTAAAATTGTCTTCTTGTGTGATCAGTCCCTGTTCCAACTCATGAGTAGTCATGAAAGTTCTTGTTTTAATGAAATGTAGGTAGTGGCATAAGAGCAGGAAAGAGGACAGAGGTGACATGATCTTGCAAAGTGTCACATAGAAATATTGATGCTACCACGATTGGAATGTAGTGTCTCTTCTGAAACTTCTGTTTCAGTGTGAACAAGGGTGTCTTTTCCAAGCAATTTCCAGTTCTCTCTGAATCCTGTTGTGCCCCATAGTTTGGAAAAAGCTGTAACAAGCAAGCTGTAGTTCAAGTTGCAAAGGAAAAATTGCTTATTTCAATCCCTGTGGTGCTAATCCTCATAGTACACAGGGAGGTGGGTGAATGTGCTCTCTGTCTCTCTGCATGGTGTATAGAGGTAGCAGAGACAAATCCTGTAGATCCATGCAGAGAGGGAGGGCTGAATGTTGTGTATGGAAATGCAGGACAGAGGTGTGTACACAGTGGCACTGTACATGTATTGAGCTGCTCTTGGCTGGATGGTGGAATGTAAAGGTGTTGGCTGATCCCATTTTAACAAAAATGAAAAGGGTGTCTCCACTTGCTTTTTCTAAGGCATGGAATTGAAAATGCAATGCAGCTTTATAGTGATGTGTTATTTAATGGTACCTGCGTGAATACTGTCTGTATAAAATATGTTTGTCCTTTTAGCATAGTAAAGTTTAGCCTATTTGCTTGGCTTGTTAAATAGGTTGTTTTATCACATTGTGGATTCTGATGAGGTCAGTACAAAAATCCTAATGGAATTTAACAAAATGAACCTTCCTGGAGAAGTTACTTTCCTCCCTCTGAACAAGCTGGATGTTAGAGATACTGCTTATCCTGAGACTAATGTGAGTCAGAATTCCTTTTGAACCTACCTTTGCTTCGTAACTACAAAGCCACGTTTTGAACTGTGTACATTGCTTATTGCCCACCACTCGCTTTTCTGTTGAATGTCTGCAGTTAAATACTACTTCTAATGTATGCTTCTCAACATAAAAAAACCATTAAAGAAAAGCACTTTCCTACGAGACATCTGCTCTTTATTAACTGCACTTTGCAATTAAAAAGGCAATACTAATAAGTAGAGTTTTACTGTAACGTGATAATAAAGAATTACTTAAATTGCTGAATTGTAATTCTATCACTTCAGGATGCTATTCCTATGATCAGCAAACTGAGATACAATCCAAGATTTGATAAAGCTTTCAAACATGTTTTTGGGAAGACTTTAATTTGTCGTAGTATGGAAGTGTCCACCCAGCTGGCCAGAGCTTTCACAATGGATTGTATCACTCTGGAAGGTAAATACTGCAATTTTATAAATTATTTATTGTAAAAATAGGATTCCTGGGGTCATGGGGCTCATTAAACTTGGTCTGTTCAGTGTTGTCAGAATAAGATTATTAAAAATAATAGTATGCTTGACTGAGATGTATGTACAAGGTTGCACTTGGTTAAGTACAATGCTTAAAAATACAGAATTTCTTGTCAAGCTGTGGAATTTTCTTAGGATCTAAATGTTAGTAGCTATGTATCTCCATCCTGAGAATTACAAAGCAGATTAGGTTTGCATTCATCCAGTTTTTTTATCCAATTTACAGGCATTTGTTTTCCTGGACTATTTATGGTGTTTTCCCCAAGCTCAAACCAGTGTTTAGGGTGTGAATGAACGGCCTTAATTCTTGATAAGGGCAAGGTGAATTCTTCTGTGCAACAGATTGTTTACATCTTATGTTCTCTGAAATAATCTATATCTCTTGTTAATTGCCTGTTTTTAAGAGGGCAGATTCCCTGCAGGCTTATTGTTGTCTTTTTGTGTCTTAAAGTAAATCTGAAAAAATTCCTAAGGATGTCTGAGGAGAAAATTATTAATTTTTCAGTATCAGCATACTCTACAAGCCACAGAGGCTGCTAATTACTTCATCTCTTTATTTCCTCTTAGAAAACTTGAGATTTTTTTTCCAAACTGGTAGTGCTAGGCATTTGCATTTTTCCCTTAATAGAAGTATTTTTTTTTCCTTCAAGCTGCATGGGTTTCAGAAGTTGATTAAAAACAAACATAAAAATAAGCCAGTGCTTAAAGGAGATCATAGCAGTCTCTGTTCATCTTGAGAAAGGGAATGCACTTAAATTGAATACAGAAATAAACATTTCCCTAATTACTGTAAATATATATGGTTGCTGATACAATCAGTGTTTTTGTAGGTTAGTTGAAATGGTCTAGTTAACCTGCTAAGTTGCGTTGTAGAAAGTGTGCTGGACTTTTTGGCAAGCATGTAGTGTGCAGTTTATATCTCATTTTGTCCTGCTCTTAGGTGATCAAGTCAGCCATCGAGGTGCTTTGACTGGAGGTTATTATGATACCAGGAAATCTCGGCTTGAATTGCAAAAAGATGTTAGAAAAGCAGAAGAAGAACTTGGTGAACTCGAAGCAAAGCTCAATGAAAACTTACGCAGAAACATTGAAAATATCCTTTTGTTAATGGGGAAGGTTGTGTGACAAAGCTTTTGTTTTGTGGTTACAGTAATAGATGAAAAACGGGAGACAGACTTGTTACATATTAACTGTGGCATTTCTTTTGACTGTTTTGTGTGCAGCCTAGTTCTCTGTGTTACTGTATTTGATATTGATCTTTAAAGCTTAGAGATGAAGTTAAACCCTAGATTATGAGGCTTTCTATTCCTTTTAGAGTCTGTTGTAGTTACTGCCATAACCAGATACTCTTGTTATCTGTGTTAATCTTCACTGCTTCTTCTGACTCAGGCTGTATTTTTAGTACTTGTGTCCTGAATTGATGTCTTACATAGTCCACTTACGCTGTGGAGGGGAGAGGGGAGAGCGTTGTGTTATAATAAGCTCTGAGTTGCTTGACAGTTTGGTCTTTTCAGTCTCTTTGCACAGTGTCCTTTTGAGATCCAGTATCTACAATTCAGGAGTAAGGGAGGTTTATACAGTTTTCTTCTGCATCATCCAGGTCGTTCTGTCCTACAACCTGAACTCCTTTGCGTTTTGACCTGCGTCAGTGCATTAGAGACACCGTTGGGACAGCCAGATAAGCAGAAGTGTTCTTCTGAATGTCATGTAAAATAAGCAAGCAAAGCTTCATTTTGCTTAATTCTTGGTATTGATAAGTCACTTGATAAGTCGATAAGCTGCTCAAGTTACTTTTGTTGGTCATCCTTCAATTTTCCTCTACAACTGATTATTATGGTTTGGTGGAGTTTTGATTTGTTTCTTATTTTGATGACAGAGGAATATGTCAGATAGAAAAAAATTGAAGGTACTAGTAGGTATAAAATGATTTTTTAAAACAAGGACAGAATTTTCCTTAGCCCACAGTATGGATTAATAATGAGATTGATCAGCTAATGAACCAAATGCAGCAAATTGAAACACAGCAGAGAAAGTTCAAAGCCTCTCGAGACAGTATTTTGTCAGAGATGAAAATGCTGAAGGAGAAGAGGCAGCAGTCTGAAAAGACATTTATGCCTAAGGTTGGTATGGGGCTATTGAAAGCTGTTACTGGGTTTATATTAATTGTTTCATTAATGTTACTGATAAACTTGCCTTCCTTTCTGTTTAATATCATAATATGAAATATGAAGAGATAACTCTTAATTTTTCACAACAATATGTTGATATAAAGGTGAAATTCATAAAAATCTACAGATTGCTTTGAGGAGTGATTCTATCTAATATTTGTTCCACAGCAACGTAGCTTGCAGAGCTTGGAGGCAAGTTTACATGCTATGGAGTCAACTAGAGAATCATTAAAAGCAGAACTGGGGACAGATTTGTTGTCCCAGCTCAGTCTTGAAGATCAGAAGCGTGTGGATGCTCTTAATGATGAAATTCGACAGCTACAGCAGGTAAGGAAATTAAAATGTCTTGCCATTAAATGTAGTACCTTTCTTATCAATAAACTTGTTTTTGTCCTTTTGTATGAACTTGTATGAAAAGTCGCTTATGAATATAGTGTCATTAAAGTAGTGCTTCATCAGTAGTAGGTAGGTGTGTTTGAAGTTCTTTCATTTGCAAAGTGTATTTGCAAGATTTTCTCAAACACTGGATGTAGTTTGCCAGTTGATTGTGTAAGAATTAAGGCTATTTGTGTTGGAATCATCACAATTTTCTTGCACTTGCTATTGACTTTCCAACAATAAATGCAAATAGGTATCATCTGAAGGGAGGATGCACAGTATGGGAAAGGAAAACAATTCCTTTAAGCACGTGGTAGGGGAGACAAAACTAAGCTTTTGATTGACACACATGTTGCTGGAAAAATACTGCTTCTTAAATATACTCTCTAAAGCATTTCTGGGTTTAAGAATCGGGTTCATATAGAAATAAGGATTAATAAACTCACTGATCTGTACAGTTGACTTTTACACTAGAGAGCTTATAATTTGTTTTTTCTGTCTGTTAAAATTAGAGGAACAGTCCAGAGAATTGTGGTATTTTAATATACAGAATTGTGTGAAGAGTAAGTTTTTTTGTTGTTGTACTAGTTTCTTTTTTTTAATAAAAAGGAAAAAATGGTCCTAGTCAGGTAAGGCAACTAATGTACTTCTTTACTTTCTTCAGGAAAACAGACAGCTTTTGAATGAGAGGATTAAATTAGAAGGCATTATCACAAGAGTTGAAACATATCTCAATGAGAATCTGAGAAAACGCTTAGACCAAGTGGAACAAGTAAGGATTTTCTCTAATATATGTACTTTTACAGTCTGGTTTTGGTTTATTTCCAGGGCTAACACCTGTTAAATAATTTTATAAATACTCATTTGTTGCTGTGCGTTATTTGTGATGGGGTTTGCTTCCCTATATATAAACTGGGATAAACAGTTAAGTGTTTCTTTGAATTTCAGCACAGTAAGTTTTTGACAAAAACTGCTGTGAATACAAGTCTGTGTAGAAATAGAACTATCATAATGACAGATTTGTTTGGAAGTCTAACTATTCTCTAGAACTTTACTAAAATATTGAATGTTATATGTATATAATAGATATACGTAGTTATATGAAGTTATGGGTAGAAGAAGGTGGCTTGTTTGTCTGGCTTATACTTATGTTCCCATTCCTGCTGAAGCTTGGTGACATTTATTTATCCCACAGGAACTGAATGAGCTTCGAGAAACAGAAGGTGGCACAGTTCTTACTGCCACAACATCAGAACTTGAGGCTATCAACAAACGAGTGAAGGATACACTGGCACGGTCAGATGGTTGGTAACATCATGTTTTGGAAAGAAAACTCTCCAGGGTTTTGAAAGTTCACATATACCATATTTGATTTAGAAACAGACCGTAATGTAATTTTGTTGGTGGTAATGGGCTTCTGGCTTCAGGGCATAGTACTTGTGAGGCAACTGTCCTACAAGCAAGATCTTGTATAATTGTTCCTGAATTTTGTCAGCTGCTGTCAAATAGACTATCACATCTATATGGCTTGAAACTTCCTTTGCTTCTCTTCCAAGACTTGAGCAATATGACTGTAGTACATTTGTTTGGGGGTTTTTAAAGCCATATTCTCAAGGGGAAGAAAAGAGAGGGATTTTCAGCCTTTTGCTTGAAATTTAACCTTCTGTTCCTTAGTAGATCTTCTTTAGTCTATCTTTTATTGGATCATTGCTGATCTTATGCAGGCGTGTAAGACTTACAACTTTGGGTTTTGTACTCTTGCTCAATATTGCAGATCTGGATAACTCTATTGACAAAACAGAAGCAGGAATTAAAGAACTTCAGAAGAGCATGGAACGCTGGAAGAACATGGAAAAGGAGCATATGGATGCCATTAACCACGATACAAAAGAACTTGAAAAAATGACGAACAGGCAAGGCATGCTCCTCAAGAAGAAAGAGGAATGCATGAAGAAAATCCGAGAGTTGGGTTCACTTCCACAGGAGGCTTTTGAAAAGTATCAGACTTTAAGTTTAAAGCAGGTAAATAGTGTCCTTGGTTTCATGACCTGAGACGTTAGTGTCACCTGCATCGTGAGTGTCAAATGTGGCTAGAATTGCAAGTCACTTTGATGTGTTACTATTTTCTGTTTACAGTTATTCCGCAAGCTGGAGCAGTGCAATACTGAACTGAAGAAATACAGTCACGTTAATAAAAAAGCTTTAGATCAGTTTGTGAATTTCTCAGAGCAGAAGGAAAAATTGATAAAAAGACAAGAAGAACTGGACAGGGGTTACAAATCCATCATGGAGCTGATGAATGTCCTTGAGCTCAGGAAATACGAGGCTATTCAGCTGACTTTCAAACAGGTAACAAAATGGGAACAATTATAAAGACACTGGTGCTGAAATCAAGCTGTGCCATGGTGTAGCAGCAATATGGGAAGAAGCAGATACTGAATAAATCTATACTGATAGAAGGCAGTGTCATGTAACTTGAGGCTTGTGGGTTTTTTAAATACTGAAAAATAAATAGGCTACCATTTTCCATATGTGCCCATCTCCAATACAACTCTAGCTTTGCTTTAAACCTCTTAAATATTTCCTGTCAAGTGAGTTCCTATGTACTATGTACAAACCTTTCTGGGAACTGTGGCAAAAAAATGCACCAAATCCGTTCTTAGATTTAGTGAAAGTAATTCTAATGTTGACAAAGGATCTTAACTACAAAGTGTGTGAATTCTTCTCTTTAAAGGTTTTTTGCTTAACTGAAGGTTACTAAATAAATCTTAATTTGCTACAGTTCTATGTTTTAATTGTACCATTTTCTTGAAAAAAATTTTGAAAATTCTTATACTAGGGAAACGGTTGGTTTGGCTCTTTTTTTAAGTTGAGCTTTGTACAGCATACATTTCTTCTGCTTAAGAATGTGGATCTCTGTTTGAAGCAGGTACTTCTTGTGTTCATGCAAAAACAGTTGTCTGCATTTGATTTCACTCTGTAAAACTGAGTTGGTTTATTGACTGTTTCTTTTTCAGGTGTCAAAAAATTTCAGTGAAGTATTCCAAAAGTTAGTTCCTGGTGGCAAGGCCACATTAGTGATGAAGAAAGGAGATGTGGAGGGCAGTCAGTCCCAGGATGAAGGTGAAGGCAGCACCGAGAGCGAAAGGGGATCTGGATCTCAGAGCAGTGTTCCATCTGTAGATCAGTTCACTGGAGTTGGCATAAGGGTAAAGAAAAATACTTGGTTTTCAGTCCTCTGCATGTTTGTTTAGGTTGCCTTTGAACTATGTTTTTAAAAGGCAACAATTAGTTGATCCCGTTTGTTTAATAGCAAGTGATGCCATGGTTCAATGTTATGAAATAATCGTGCTGTTGCATTGTTTTCTTAGGTATCGTTCACAGGGAAGCAGGGTGAAATGCGAGAAATGCAGCAACTTTCAGGTGGACAGAAATCTTTAGTGGCCCTGGCCCTAATATTTGCCATCCAGAAATGTGATCCAGCTCCATTTTACTTGTTTGATGAAATTGACCAAGCCTTGGATGCCCAGCATAGAAAAGCTGTCTCAGGTACTTGTCTGCCTTTTATAATCTTCATTGTGGTTGAAGGTAATAGTTTTTCTTCTCATCCCTGATGTTTAAGAATAAAGCTTTTAATCATAAAAGCACATTTTTGAGAAGCCTGGGGTGTGTTTAGGGAAGCTTTCATGAACTTGGTTTTAGGTAGAAGCTCCATTTTGTTACTGCATCCAGAGGGTCTCCTTACTGCACTTCAGTGTGTTGAAAAACAATCCTGTTTTGAAGTCTTGTTTGATATTAAAAATTAATGGAAAAGTGCTTATGCTGTTTTTATCGTAGAAGTTTAATACCATACTGGGTTTGCTGAGGGGCTGGACTTGTCAGAGTCCATACTGGAATTAATGATAATACTTGTGTGCATTATCTGGGAAATAAAACTGGTATAAATACTTTCTTGATTTGTGAGTTTTTTGCTTCATTAACTAAAACTTCATTTTGAATAAGGCAGAGTTTTCTATTCCTGTCTGTCTCACTTTATTGAAAAGATTACATTAATAAATTTCGTTTTCTTTTTTAGATATGATTATGGAATTAGCTGAACACGCTCAGTTTATTACAACAACTTTTAGGCCTGAACTGCTTGAGTCAGCTGACAAGTTCTATGGTGTAAAATTCAGAAACAAGGTAAATAGTATGATAGGCTTTTTGGTAAATGTTGTAATTAAAATAAGCTGTGCATTTGAGACTTAGCAAGAGTTCAACGTGAATCAGACTCACTTCAGCTGATCAATTACTAGTTATGTTGCGGTCTTCTATGAAAAGTTCTCTCCTTCTTGAAAGAATTTAAATACCTACAGATGTCCGGTGTCACATTCTTTAAAGGGAATTATAAATTGATCATAGACCTGTTGCTGAG
Organism: Dicrurus megarhynchus; assembly: GCA_013399195.1. Taxonomy (NCBI): domain Eukaryota; kingdom Metazoa; phylum Chordata; class Aves; order Passeriformes; family Dicruridae; genus Dicrurus; species Dicrurus megarhynchus. Next base: position 230,890 of record VXAD01009138.1, read on the forward strand.
TCCTTTAGCCTTTGGAAATGTCTGTCTTATTCTGCAGGAGGTACTGTAATAATTGAATGCTTCTTTGTTCCACCAGGTCAGTCATATTGATGTGATCACAGCAGAAATGGCCAAAGACTTTGTAGAAGATGACACCACGCATGGTTAAAGGAACTTGTAATTACTGCTTATTTGGAAGATGTGTATAGTGCTATGTTTATGCCAGGGACCTGTACATTTAAAATATGAAGTATTTAGTCCTTGTTTAAAATAGTTTTTGAACACACATTTTAACCAAGACCCCAGAAGGCTTAGTTTCAAATGAGCTTGAGTATCTGTTTTGTCTCTGTTGCTGTATTTTATAAGATAATTGTTAATGTTACCTTTATACAATACCTGTAGTTTGGAAATTTTATTCTCTTCCTTCAAATCTTTTGTAAAGTGTTTGTTGCTGTTTTAAAGCTTTTCAGAAAGTGCTAGCTATTTCTTCTTAAGTATAGTTTTATCATTTATATTGCCTCACATGTTTTTTTTTAATGGCTTCAATTAAAATGGTTGGTTTTATGGCTGTAACTTGTATATATTAAGTTTTTGCATTATATTGTCTTTCTGGAGAGGAATCCACTGAGATGAAGTAAACACTTGGGTCATATTTGAGTGGGGCATTTCAGAATATGAGACAAAGCAATTCTCCCAAACCACTCCTCTTTTTCCACTTTTCTGCACGTTGCCAGTGCCAGAGGAAAACTGCCCCAGATCTATGCTTGTCCAAATCTATAGTTACTGGTTATTGATCTGAAAAAAGGGTAAGTATCAGAGAAGCCTGAAAAGTCTGACAAGACCCTAGAACTATATCAAAACAAATCACAGCCCCTTCTTTTTCCTGCACATTGTCCAGTGTAACAACTCGTCCATTACATCCCTTCAGCCTGAAAGACCAGCATAACTTGAGCCAAGTGACAGTCACCAGTCAAAAAGTGAAATCTTTTCCTGCTCTCCAGAGTTTTGGCAAAGTGATACTGAATAATTTGATGTGCTCTCTTGGAACGCTTAAGGATTTACCACAAACCATGGATTTCCTAGGTAGCAAAGTGATTGTAAAAAGACAATCCATTGGTGTTAAAATAGTACATTTATAAATACATAATAACTTTAAGAATACCTTATGTGACTTTATTAGTACAGTGAGAAACAGTGAACTTGTATATTGCATTTATTCTGTAGGGCACATTCAGGAAAACAGAAGAATAAAGTTCTCTGATAGGTTTTGATCTGCAAGCACCTTTGCTCCCCACTGAGAACTTCAGAAGTGCAGGAAAGGAGAGCATGACCTGATGTCTGGTCTCCTGAGCTCAGGAAGTGCATATCCTGGCATCACAAGGCAGGGTGAGAGAAGAGTACTGAAGCTGATACGGAGCAACTTCCCCAGATAGTGATAAACATGGGAAACCACTACCTGCAGTAAGTCTTAACCCAGGAGGAGGAGGATATTGTGACATAAATCTTTCTATGGTTCCAGGGACTCACTAGCTGCATAGAAGACTTTTCTCAGTGAAGAGAGGACAGAGTACAAAGCATGAAGCAAAGTGTCCCAAATGCCCCCAAAATTTTTAGCATGGGAATAGACTATATTTGAGAACCCTGAAGAATTTGAAATTTGTCCTCTTCATACAGAGTTCTGAATATGCATTTAGGGTTGCTGCTGCAGACCAGAGTGTTCCTGAATTGCTCACAGTTCTCTGGTGAAGCCAGTGAGTTCAAAGTCCAGAGAAGGACCCAAAGAATGCGGCCACAAGTTCATACCTCAGGTTACTGATTTCAGGCTGTTTGGTCCAGTGTGTGTAAGGACACACTTGAAGTGTCTGTAATCCATGACCACCAGATACATAATATACTGTGGTAGTACCAGGCTCTGCTCTCAGCTAAGTCATTAGGCTTGCTAGTGCTTGGGTATCAGCATGACAGTTGTTTGTTTCAATTTTGGAAGAGAGAAGTAGTTCACGGGCCATGAAGCTAATTACTGTGCTTATTAAGAAGTGTCATACTAAATCTATCTTAGACTGATCATGAATATTATCACATAATCTCATTAAAGTGGAAGTAGATTAGAGCAAAGGGTTTTGTTTTGGTGATGTTGGGTTTTTTCACAATGCTCAGCATAGTGAAGCCTAAGTGCAGCTGAATAACTTGGAACAACTTCAGCTGTGTCAGGAAATCTCTGGGTTGAGCGTAGCATTAAGTTGGGTTACCACGCACAGTAGGAAAATGGGTAACCAGCAATCTGGTGGAAACAACTGAACACTGTTGATGACAGCGCAGAGGAAGGGTAGACAGGCCTTACGCTATGAGTTTCTCATCTGCTAAAGAACAAGGTTTAGAACTACTTGCACAAAATTTGGGAGATTTAAGATTTTCAGAATCCCTTTTCAAGGTAAGTTGAGGGGGTTGGTTCTTTGTTTAAATTGCTGCTCAACTTTATTCTGTCCTTGAAAAGGCGTTTTTAGGCTACTTTCTAAGTTGACACTTTGTTTCTGTGAGCATATTATTTCCCATGTGCTCCTTCTTAATCCTGTTCCTCCTCTCTGTTGTATAGCCAGTGTGAAAAAACATAATGGCACCAGTTACTTCATCTGGTGTACTGAGTACCAATCTTATTGTAACACACACATGGGACTGGAATGGGAAAGGGTGAAGTAACAGCACCTCCTCAGGATGTCAAAGTGCAGCCTCTGCAGGGCTGCGAATGCCCCGTAGTGAGCTTGGGTTGCTAAGTTAGAAGCTACGGTTAAAGAGGGCCTCAAACAGGGATGAAGTAAGGCAGGTCATGTAGCAAAATCCATACCAGCCCACTGTATTGAAAAATGAATTGCATGGGAAAGAACGGCATGAAAGTAGGAAAAGTAGAACCTCATTTGTTGCTGAATTTTTTGAAGGAAAGTCCTTATACAAAGGTGAAAGTATTGTTGTGAAAAGAATACCAGTACGTATAACCTAAAGGAGATTTTTTTTCCCTGTTGTTAAAGGTCAGGAGTAGCAGAGAAGTTTTCCTTGCTGTTTGCTTCAGATTGCTACAGAATGCAGTGATTGGAGTAGTGTTTCCAAGGTGGATGACCTTGTGTTCTCTTTGCGGTGGTTCATGTCTGCTCCATACAACATCAGAATTTACAAGTTGCCTTTTTGGTCTGTCAGTGCTTTAAATTCTTCCTAGAGTTTTAAAAATAAGCTTTGTTGAGAGTTACTATGCCCTTGAGTCTCTTCAGTGTCCTGTTTTTTCCACCTGAAATTTTTAAGGCAGAATTCAGTGAAATTACACACTTGCTTTGGAATGTAGGACGTCCCAGAAATTGTAGATACCCAGAGTGCCACTGGTTTCACCAGTGTAGGTGTTCAGTTGTTCTTAATTATCAATATGTGAAACTTAACAGCTGTCACTGATCACTTCTAATATCTTAGGATAATTTTCATCTCTAGCAAACATTCTTCAAGTACTTCGTAAGATTAACACCTTTAAGTTTGATACTTTTAAGCTTGTCTAAATGTTACAGTATGTAGTTTGTAACTTTGAGCAGGAGATGGAGCCAAACTGGACTAAATGCGAAATCGAAGTTTGCTTTATTGCTAAATTTGAGGGTTAAATCAAAGCTTTTCTGTGAGGTTTTTTGGAGTTCCAGAGACTCTTACAGTTGTTGTGAGGATCCTGAACAAATGGAGAAATACTAATTATAGATAGTTTTACGTGGACATGAATGTAAGTAAATGAAAACAATTCACAGTTTTTGCATAAAAATTTATAAAAGCCTTTAAGATTTTAATAGTTTACTTAAATGTTGTCATTGGGTAGAACTTTGCCAATCTAGAAAAATGTATAAATAAATTTGTGTAAAAATAAGCATTGTACAAGTAAAGTAAAAACTGGAAAAAAATATCACAAAGGTACATGATTCTGGTTCCTCTATGAGAAATTACTAATAATTCTTTCTGGTGAATGAGGTCCTTGTTCTCTTCATGCAGATGAACTTGTGGGTGTGGAAGGTGATGGTTCCCAAGGCAGGGATGGTCAGAGGGGATTGGCTGCTCCTGTTAAAGTTCTTCCCTCAGATTGGATGTATGAAGTGAGTTACCCTGACTATTGAAGTCAGTTACTGCTGGGATCCTCTCAGCTGCTCCTGTTTGAGTGTATTTTTCTTTAGGCACACAAGAGCACTGCCAAAGAACAGCTGCTCTGTGCTTGTAGCACCAGGTTCTGATGGATAACAGTTCTTCATCTGGGGGGAAATAGCTGCTGATTTTGCAAGCTGAGAGTCTTCAGACATTGATCTTTATTTCCAGCATCTGCTTTCATTCTTCATTGGACAAAATGGATGCTTTTACTGTCTTCCTAATAACCAATAAAAAGCATTCCCAGTAACAAAATGAAAATCTTTTCACATGTGTGCTGAAGTTCACTTCACCAGTGATAGCATTTTAATTTAAGGAGGATTATGAAAGAGGAAATTTGGTTTTATAGAAAATATGTAGCACTTCCTTCTAGTGCAATTAAAAATGTATTTGGGGATTATTTTAGTTGGAGGTATTTCTCACCTCAGTCCTGGCATTGCCTCTCTCTTCTCCCTCTTACAGTCAGCTGAAGTGTAGAGGGAAGCCAGTTAGGCTGAGATCCTTATTTCTAGTTACTCTGCTTTGTTCATCCTTTAGTGTCATTTTTACTCTTTCCTTCTCCATCTCTTTAGTTCCCCATCTTTTGGCTGCAGCCACAAGAGGACAATTCTTGGGTTTGGTCACCTTGATTGCCTCGAGTTCAGCTTTTTGATTTTAGTTTTCTGCCTGTGTATTCTGTCTTGGCCAAACATTTCTTACATAATGCAGCAACAGTGATGGACAAAATCATTGTTCATTAGTCCTTGACATTATGTTTTATTTATTTATTAAGTACCTCAAACTTCTGCTTGCTAATACAGATAAGAGCTTGTAATTTCTTACTGTAGTCATGGCTTGCATTTAGGATAGCTTAATTCTTCTGTGGGGAAATGTAATGATGAGAAATGACATGCATGTTCTCAGGTTCTGATGCCTGACAGTTCCCACCATTCTAGAAATGAGATTTACATCAGGTGGGATGAGGATTTAGACCTCACTTCTGCGGCTATGCCTGAGAGGATCTATTAGATGTTTGTTGGGTTACGGGATGTCAATGATATAGAATCTGCGTGTACTGGGCTTTAAATAGGAGGCATTCCAGACAGAGCATATGTTTGAGTCAGAAGTACATCTGTTTGCTGTTGATATCATTAAAGGTTGTAGGCAGATGCTGCTGGAGCTTTGAGCACAATGAAAATCTGCCTCTGTTTCTTCACAGGTTTTTCTGCTTATATTTTGAAGGATAAAAATGCATCTGTGACCTTCAGTATTCAGATCACTCAAACATCATCTGGCCAGCTGGATGCAGGCCTTCAGTGCAGAGGGAAACACCCCCTTGCTTAAACTGGGGGAAGTCAGTTTGTGAATGAATTTCTGGCCAGTTTTAGAATTCACACTTACAAATATTGACTAGCTGGAATCTCTCAAGTACAGCTGTAGTTTGCAGCACTGGTTACTTGAGCATAAATTGCATTCCCACTGCTTTGTAATAACCTTCAGTCTGACAGTACAGATACCAAAAACTGTGCTAGGATTACCCTATGTTGCTTCCATAACAGTTAAGAGGGATTTCTAAATTTTAGAATATATACATTATAAAATATGTAATATTAAAAAGTATAAGTATATAATACATATAAAAACACCTAGAATATATAAAGGCATTAAGGAAATAGTCTTCTTAGCTTTAGCCTACAGCTACATTCAAAATTTTCTGAATTGGGACTGAACAGCATAGGGTTTGCTTGCTTAGATGGTAAAAGCACTGTAATGCAGAGGAGGCATTCACACACAGTTCCTGCAATGCACAGTGGTGGTATCTATGACCTACTTTAAAAAACACTTTCTATTTAAGAAGGCTCAAAAAGACATGTGCCATGTCAGTTCTGGGTTTGAACATTTCTTTCCCAGTTGTGCTTGCCTACAATACTATCATGTATATTTGCCACTAGATAACAGCTTTGGGGGTATTTGATGAGTTATAGTGTTGATTATATATCTTGAAAGGATACCAAGTAACTCATCATCATTATGGCTACAACCCCTTTCAAACAGTCTTTTGCCAAGCCTCTTTCTTTTATGTATGACAATTCTTTGACCACTTTTCAGTCAGTGCTCCAGGATTTTTGGTCCCCAGTAATTTTGCATGAGCCATACCAGACACAAGTTGAGGATGAGGTTCAAGCTGATCTTCCTTGATTAGTGCTGGATCCGGGGCATTGTTGGATTTGTTCTCTGGTTCATTCAGAGAACAAATTTCCAACAGAAAAATACTCTGGAGGACCAGGCAGTGCTTGTGAGCCCAAGTTTTAACTTAGTCTCATTGCTTTCATGAATCCTCTCTTACCCCACAAAGATATTTATGCTGAAGCTTGTAAGATGGCTGTGATGCTAAAGAAAGATTCAGATGGGTACCTGGGTAGATGGATGCATGACTTGGAAGTATGGCAACATTCAAATCCCTTGTTTAATAAGGGATACTCTAAAAGATGTGTTCACAACTGTACTTTCAGAATATGTCTCAAAGCTTTTGAACACAATGGTCTGTGTATCTAGATGAAAGGTGTCTTGCAAATCTAGTAACAGGTCTCTTGCAAATTTGAGGGTGAAAAAGAGAAGGGAACCCATACAATTGTGTTCCTTCAAAAGAGGGAGGGGAAATAAACCAACTGGGGTTGTATTAGTGTGAGGTACCTGAATCCAAAATGACCCATTTGGAGTTGTCTCCTGGGAAGACATCTTCATCTGCTGCATAAGACATCAAGGATCCGAGCCATAAGAGAACCATTCCTAGATTAGATGTCAAGGTTGATCACATAAATATTCCCTCAGTATCCAATGTTAAGGGTAAAGCAGAGACCACAAGATGGATGGAGGAGGAGGATTTGTTTTCATGAAGAAATAATCTGGTGGATAGCTAGATTAAGAGGGAAAACTGGAGAATATTGGCCTGCTTTCTGTCTTGTAGGTCCTCCTCCCTCTTCCTCAGGAGGCTGGGGTACTTCGTGGATGTAGAGCAGTTCTTCAGTGAATAAAATGTTCCCTGTCAGAATGGGATCAGCTGGCGATATTCAGCACAGCACACTTGTGCTTCATTGTCTAATTCCTCTGAGTTGCTGAGTGATGCAGCTTGGGCTTGTTTCTGGAATGTGCAGTGAGACAAGGGGAAAGCATGGATTGTTACAGCTGGTGTGATAAAAGGAGACAGCCAGGTTTTCACAATGTTGTTTGTATCTTGACTATGTAAGAGTTCAAGTGTCCATGGTGGCTCTGAGGTAGTGGAGGGTGTGTTGTGCTGGTTCTCTGACACAGCGCCAGCTTCTAGGACACCAACCCTGAACCACAAACTTGGAGACTGGCAGTCAGATAGGGATACTTGAATTGTCAAATGTGTTTGCTTGTTGAACCTACTTGTACAGAGAAGAGTTCCTTCTCCTGTCTGATCCCTCCAAGGTCACATGGCAGCAAAAGGAAAGGCTGCTCCGTGGGCTGCAGTTTCAGATTAGTGACAAGAATTTGCAGAGTTATCCATACCATGCGCTCCTAAGGAATCCCTGAATGGAGCCCTAGGATCTACGTGTGGGTTTTTACACTGGCTGATTGTGGAGGTTGTATTAATAACTCTGTTGTGTAGTGCATAGATGTTGGGCTGTGTAGAAAGAGAGCTAAAGGTCTGGATGAAAGCCATGGTCAAGCTCTCTGGCACTTGCTTTGTGACATTCAGTAGCTCAATGGCTGCTGTTGTCTTTGTAGGGAAGATGTGCTCACAAAACTGCTTCGGGTACTCAGCCTGTGCAACAAACACCATTACTGATGCCACTCTATTTCCTTTTCTCTGTGGATTTCTAGATGCCAGAAATTGATAGGCAGCATCCAGGATGCTCTATTGCTCTTTCTGCAGAGAAACCAAAGTACACGGTCTGGAGAAAGCTCTGTTTGGTTTGCGTTCCATCCTCCCAAAGCAGCGTCACCAGCCTTGCCAGTTCCTATGAGGTACTCAGCTTGGTGACAGAACTTTATTTAGCAGGACACTCTATTAAATAGCTCCAACTGGGAAACTATTAAGAGCAAAATAAAAAAATTATTATTGAAAGAAGCTTATTAGGATAAAATACCTAGTATCACATCCATGGATAACTTATGCATTGCATAAGTGCATTGGTTATAAATAAACTGTAATATCACATCAGTCCCTAACTTCTGCATGCCATTTTTCCTCTAGGGCTTGGATGATCATTTTATGAACCAGTTTCCTGAGATCTCAGCATCCTTCATGCTTTGTAGTTTCTCCTGAGTTCACCTTTCAGGAGCTGTACCCAGTGACTGCAATATGGGTATGTGTATAATGGCTTGGCAGGTCTCCACAGTTGTGGAATTTACAACCATCGCTGTGCGTGTAAAGCTTGGAGCAGCTTTTTTTTTTATTTATTTCTGGTGTATGATGAATTAGGCCATCTGTCTCCGATGTCTGCTGACCCTTCTCCCCCTCTCTCCTCTTGCCTGGTATGTTGGCACTGTCACACAGTCAGCCAAGGTCAAGGTCTGGAGGCTGGGTCTGTGACCTTCGCTGCTGATCCCTCGAGGGCTCAGTCCTCAGTTTCCCAGGGTAATTCTCCAGTATGTTATGCACCCACTGGCCTGAGATGCCATGCAAGGAGGAGGGATCCACTTACAGTAACATTAAGAATGCGATAATAGGAACTTCCTTCATGCACATAGCCAATACTTGCAGAGTACTTTATTTAAGCCCAAAGTTAACATGAGGACTAGTTTTTCAAAACATAAATGAGACACTTCCTGTTTTGCGCTTAAAATAGCAGAGGATGCATAGGTCTGATAATGTTAAATGCAGATGCACTTAGACATTACTGAGACAGAGGCAAGCTTTGATGAAACAAAAATAGAAAGCCAAGTAAAATTGTCTTGGCTTATTCCATTGTGCTCCTTGCCTGAATTAAAAATATATGACAGTGACATAAGTATCAGCAGCCAAACAGGTATGAAGGTCAACCCTTATAAACTGGGATAGCACTAGTAACTCTAGAACTTGATCCAAAGATTTCTGAGATTAACGAGAATTTTTCTATGGAGTTTATTGTGCTTTAGATTAAGTGTGTAGATAGGAAAGACTTTATGTAACAGTGAATATGTCTGCAAGCACTTGGGGAATCTTTGGGAATCTTTCCTGTAAATAGCTAGATCTTTAGCATGACTGTAAGACTGGAAAGTTTATTTACTGCTGTTGGCAGCCATCACAGGGATATATACAAGTGCCTGGGCAGCTCCTCAGGGAAGTGACTTTTGCAGTATTGCCAGTGCTGTTACAAAATTATGAGTCAAGTATTTAAAAAAGTGAGACTGTATGGAAATGATGGGGCTTTGTTTTTAAATAGAAGGCTGTAGGTTCTTTTTGTTTGATGCTTTCCTTTTGGCCTTTAAATGTGCCTGCAAACCATATCTCAAAGCAGTTGTGTGTACCCAGAAAGGCCAGGAACAACTTCTTAATCAAAACCTGAAATTGCCATGCAGTGATATGGCTAAAAGATGGTATAGAGCATCATGGATTTACATTAACACCTCTGGAAGAGGTGATACTGAGCTAGCAGAGGGATTGGTGGAATAAGATTTAATGAAGTTGATCAGCAATGAGAAAGAGGAATAAATTCCTACATGTAGAAAGTAGATTACAGAGCAGATGTAGCATGCCTGGGAAATAAATAACTCTTGTGTTATTCTAGATCAGGATTACCTCAGACAAGGAAAAATTATGTGTAGTGCTATGCAAATTCTATGCACAATATAATTTAACTCAACAACTCCAAAGGGTTGTTAATTTTCAGCTCTCTTTTCTTTGTTTTTTTTTTCACCTTGACTATGTTTTTACACCTGTTTTGGATGCAGTGTTCAGAGGTTTGTCTTGTGGGTCCAAGCAGTCCTGTCTGGATGTGAAGCACCTGAAGAGGTTGATGGTGAAGGCTGATAACTGTAAATACAAATAACTGTTCTCACCCCTTGAGAAGAGTCCAGCCTCTTCTAAAGATCAGAGCCTGCCCAGACTCAGCTGTGGTTGTCTATTAACAGATGAGATTGCTGCTCTGAGATGAGGTCCTGCCTATACTGCACCAAAAGGTTGGTCTTAGAGCAGTCACAGGTATGTGAGGCCTCATGATTGCCTGCCCTGGCACATGAAGTTGGATGTTGTGCCACCCCCTCACACATGGCCCAGAATGTACATTCACAGGCCCTTGTAGGACCACACTATAGAGAATTAGTAGCTCTGCCGTGAGGGAGCCTTGGCCCTTCTGTAAGAGGCAGCACAGACATAGCCTCAGTTTTTCCTGCTGGGATTTAGCTTAAAAAAACCCCATAAGCCTCTCTCTGTGACTTCAGTGGGAGTTATTATGGAGTGACCTAGAGGAAGAGAAAATGTATCCACTGCATGTAACCTCGGTGCGAGGAAAAGGGGACTTGGTGGTGGAGTGACTAATAAAAAGTTTAATTTGTTTTCCTGGTGCTTTTTTTAGTGTTGAAGTGTTAATGAGCCTTTGAGGCAACTTTTGATCAGTTCTCAGTGTACACCACAGCATAAGGGATCATAGTTTCCAGAACAGAGATGGACTTACGAGTTGAAATGAAAATCAAACATTCCCTTCATTGTTGTTATAATAGTTCCTCTGTACTAATAATCCCTGAAAGACCAAAGCAAAAAATGGTTTGCTCCTTGTAAGGGAGAAAAGTTCAGAACCATAAAATTCCGATTACTTTGAGACTTGTGTCTCTCTGACTTTACCAACTGGCAGAAAATTAGATGACATCAAAGAATTGCTGGAAAAGAGCTTATTTAATTTTGAAATTAATTGGAAATTGTCACATGTGGCTGTAATGCTAACAGCTGTTTTCATGTCACTTTACTGCAAAAGAGAGCAGCATTATGCCTGGATAAGGATATAGAAGACAAAGCTGTGAACTGTGATAGACACATAAGTTGAACTTTCCGGCATTCAGAGTCAGGTAATTCTGCTGCCTGTACTACACCTGTAAGTTTTGTTTTGTTTGTTTTGGGGTTTTTTAAAGAGTTAAATGTTAAAATGAATTAAATTACTTCTTAAATTTAAATAAATAATAAATAATAAACTTTACTTCAAAACTGTTCAGATGAAATACACAAATAACAACCCTGTCCTAACAAAGAATTGTAAAAATATCTAGTTTTTCATGGTTGTTTTTATAAGATGATGAAAATACCTCTCTGGAGACCTCAACCCTTCTGTAATTTCATGCACACTGATCTGGGTCCTATGTTTTTAGGGAAGGAACCAAAGAGGGAAGGTAGTTGCAGTAAAAATCAGCTGCAGGCAAACATGGATGAGTTTTGCCAATGAAGTCTACTTCAGAGTGGTTTACTGGTCCTTTGCCACCTCTGATTTGTGTGGCTTACCGCACAGCTATTGGCTGCCTTGAAAGATTTTTGGTAAGCGGACTGAGGAAGTATGGTTCTAATGAAGCAACATTTGATGCACAGTGTACGTCTGAAGGATTGTCAGAGGCCTTGGGTGTACAGTGAGATACAAGCCTGTGGGCCAAGTGCTTTCAACCCCCATCAGTATAATAACTTATAAAAAATGTGCCATCTTACCCATCTAATTGCAGGGAAAGGAATAAAATCCAAAATAAAACTGTGTAGGGTGTATTAATAACTGGTGTGAAAAGCAAAATTATTTCCAAATTTTCATATCTACTCTGACCTAAAAGCCTAGCTCCTTAAAAAACACATTTAAAGCCAAATAAAACTTATGAGGGTCAACAGTTCCTACAAGAAGACTTTAACAGTATCCATGGTCCATAAATCTTCTTCATTGGTGGGATCCCAATTGCAGTTCCTGAGATGGCTTTTCTGGGTTTGGGACTTGGGTGTTCTGTTTTAACCTTTCCACCAAAAGTGACATCCTTATAACTGTATCACAAACTATGCCCTTACGAAAAATCTTATCCCAGATGATGCAAAAAAGTTTTAAGGCTAGTTATTTGTTGCTCATTTAAAGGAGTCCCATTTATAGCAGCTTAAGTCCTGTCCTGTAGCCCTTGAGCTGGACTGGTGAGAGGAAAAGATCACTCACCCACTGCTTAGGTTGTCAGGAAAATAGTCTGTGTTGTGGGAGGGCAAATACAGATTGAGAACAGCCTGGGGGAAGGCTTGAAGTAGCGCAGTGTGTTTGTCATCCTTTTGTAGGTCTGCCCATCCCTTGCTGTTGAGCATAGGCTGTTGCTAGTACTACAGTTTCCACTGTAGTGGAATACTTGGTGAAGATGCTGAAAAAACAGCTTTCCTGAGTGTATTATGCAATCTACTATGCAGATTTAGAGCTGAAGCAGCCCATCCAGTGGGAATGGGTTTGTTTTATATTATCCTTCCAGCAGGGGTTTATCTGTGTACTGGAAATTACAATATTAAATGCCCAGCACGGAAATATTGTGTGAGGATTATTGGACTTAAGTTTTCCCACTGTACTGCAGTCTGGGCTTCCTGCTGGCACAGGAGCTTCCACTGCCAAGGTTTTCAAACACTAATGCCTGGAATTATGAAAGGAGGAATAACAGAAGGGAATGTTTTCTCTGTTTCACTCCTTCCGCGTGACAAGGACTATTAAAAACCTTTGCTCTTCTCTCACTTCCCTCAGGGAATTTCTTTTAAGCTTCCCAGCTGAAACAGAGCCATGGCATTTTCCACCTGAGCAAAATTGCTCTGTTTTCTTAAATGGCCATAAAGACATAAGCCTTGGGTACCAAAAAGTTGTATTTTTAATGCTGCTTTTATTTTCCCTTCTCCAGATTTATGCATAAAATACACGTACTCAGAAGAGTTGAGGTGTTTCAGATACTGAGTGTATTAGCTCCTTCCCCTGAGTTGAGTCAAGGATGGTTATCTGCAAATGAAGCTGAGGCATCTCCACAGCTGCTGCATCCTTGAAGTGGAGTTTGAGTTGCTTGCTGTTGCCACCTCTCTTTTGCTGGGTACAGCTCCGCACATTCAAGGTCAGTTTCTCATTCTCACAGTGCATGTGTGGTTGTGAGCACTTGCATCTGATTCCTGTAGTGCTGAGACCTGTCCAGGGGTGCTACATGTCTAATCTTAAAATAGATCCACCAGATGTTTAGTATTTTAGTGCAGTATGATATTTAGTGAGGATTATATTTAGGTTTTAAACAGTAATGCAATTGTGCTGTATTTTTAATTATGTGATCATTTCAATGAGTGCAGCTGGTGCTGCAGTGGTGGAAGGCAGTGTTTTTGAATCCATGTGATGTGATGCATCACCACCATGTGCTTGGTGCCTTGATACTGGCCTGATCTTGTGAGGTGTTAATCACAGTCCAAAAATAAAACTTACTCACAAAGTGATGTATGGAATAGTCTTACAGGGGAAGGTAAGGGAGAGTTTTATTGCTTGTATCACTTGACTTCGGGACTGAATGAAAACTGGAAAATATTATGCCACAGTAATAGCCTTTCAAAATGCCTCTGGGTTTGCAAGAAGCAATTACAAACCTTTATAATCCATTATATAGCTTTCTTTTCTTCATTCCATTAGCTTAGTTCCATAGAATTTCTTTCTTCTGGTGAATATTAAGTGATCCCAACGGGTAAAAGGATTTTGTTGGAAAAACTGTTGCTCACATTTCTATCTAATTCTGATGTTCTGTAAAAAGGTTATATTAATAAACAAATGATTGTTATAAACAAATGAAATTCCATCACCTAACTACACAGACCCAGCATTTCACTGCAATCAGTTTGAGCTACAGCTACGCCTCTTCAGCCTTCCTCGCCTGAGGCTGCAATGCTCCCACTATAAAGCAATTGGTCACACCTCATTATTGAGGTTATTTGCAATAGTGTGCGAAGGACCAAGTAACAGATGTTTTGAAATGGCTAATCAATTTTTATAGATTTAATTAGGTTGATGCCTGCACATATTTCCAATGTGCTTTTTCACCAAAGCTAGGGAAAGGATCTTAATTACAAATTCAGTCAAGCCTCTGAGAGGCTCAGGCTTCAACGTTAGAGCATAAATATTGCTTGCATACTATTGTGATATTCTATTTTGGCCACTTATGCTGGAGATTCTTGTCTCTGAACTTCACTCTTAGAAAGTTACATTTGGACTTAGATGTATGACACTTGTTGTTTGGAGTGACACACACAAATCCCCATATACCAGAATGAAAATTCAGCCCTAATCATCAAAGGGAAGTGAGGACTAAATGAATGTGTCATGCATATCCAATTTCTCCACTGATCATCCAGAGAAAATAAATCACAGTGGATGTCCTTCCATTTCTTCTTTGTTTCAAAAGCTAGAAGGAGTTCTCTGTTAAAGTCACCCTGGGTTTCCCCAGGGAATACTAAAATAAATTAATATTGTCTGATTAAATGTTTTGACCTGTATTTAAACCACTGGAAAATGATAGGCCTATTTTATCATGGCAGCAGGCCAGCATTTTTTTGGTGTGCTACTGGAATCAGAGGATAAAACTGGAGGATCCCATCTTAACTGAACTAATAACCAATTTCATTCATTTTTAATAAATCATTTTTTTGGAACTGTACTTTTTGAGACAGATTTCTCATGCATCAGTCTCTCAGTGATGTCTAGTGTCGATCTGTGCTAAGATCTCCTGTCATCTTCCCATTATACATCAGAAAAGACTCCAAAAGTGATCCACAGAAAAGAAAAGAGATAAAAATGGGGAAAGGCATTGCAGGAAGGTCTGGCTTGACTAAGTGGAAAATTTTAAACGGCACACATTGCAGATAGGTATCCAAGTCACATTGATTTCAATGAGAATAGGATAGCTTACAGTCCCTCATCTCTCTGAAATGTTCCCTTGCACCCTAAGGCAATTTAATTTGGAAAGAATTGTTGGAAGAAATATGATAGGTGTATAAAATGAGCAGTATAAAAAGCATGCTGCCACAGCAAGGGCAGTGCCCTGAGACTCAGAATCTGCTCAGAAGTTAATTGAAATCAATTGGAAAGACTTCTGTTGACTTAAATAAGCTCTGGATGAGCCCTTGTGAGAGCTACTTTCATCACCCAGGTCTACCACGAATTTTTTGAATGGCCTAAAGCAAGTCATTCAGAGCCATATCCAGAAAGGGAGCCAGATATTGTAATGGGATTGCTCCAAGTGAGGAGAGTGTGAAAGGTTCTCTGTGCAGCCTCATACTAGGGCTCTTTTCAGAAATGTGTTATGAGCTGCTAAGGTAAAACAAATAATGATTTCTGTTTTACCTGTGGTGCTTACAGTTGTAGGATGCTGTCAAGACAATTTTAAAACATTTTAAAAATTAGGATTAGGCATTTATCATTAAAAAAAAATAGTATCTGTAGTCAGACTAGTTTGGATGAAAAGTCATGGGCCACCAATCTTCATTTCTGAGCATAAACTCTCTACCAGGTGGACTAATGAAGCCAATACTTCAAAGAAACAATATATTACTGTTAAGCAATTTATTCTATCATTTACATGTTCTGTTATCCAGCCTTTATGTGGATGGAAAGGGGTCTGTTCTCACTGCCTGGGCAATGGCAGAGCTGTCTATAACTTGTGTAACTGGGGCCATTTCCTTGAGGTGATGGAGGTTCCTGGTGAGGGCTGCACCCTTCAGACCCGCTGAGTTGGGTCTTTCTTGCTTCCCTAACCCCTCATAAGCTCTAGCAGTGCTTTTGGTGCTGTCAAGAAGGCTCTGCGAATACAGGAGCTGGGCAGCACTTTGTGGGATGGAGCCTTAGCCATCTGAAGTGAGATCAGCTCAGATGGTCAGAGCATGGTGTTAATAACACCAAGGTTGTGGATTCAATCCCTGTATGGGCCATTCACTTAAGAACTGGACTCTTAATACATTGTCCTCTAATCATGTCCTAGGAAAGGACAGAGAATTTAGCTGGAGATACTAAAAAAGCTCATCTGGAAGCAAACACTACAGCCAAAGAACTGCTTCTGGTCATTGTCCAAATTCCATTTTGTTTAAGCTTGACCCAAATCACAAGTTTTATGTCACTGAAGGAATCTGTTTTACATTTACATATTCACTCCAAAACAAAGAGAAAGAACAATAATCACTGATCTTGTGAAAGCTTCACCAGAGTCAGACTTAGGGAGAGGTAACTTGCATATGAACCAAGTTCCTGCTGCTTTGCCTTATATGTATTTGTATTAGCTAAAGTAGCTTCAATACAAAAGGAAGAGATCAGTCCCAGAAACTTAGAAGACTGGAAATTAAAGTAGCTTTGGAAAGACGGGAACCTGCAGTTCAAACCCATCCTCTGAAAAGGCAGAGGAATTTGAACTTTCCTGACATTTCTCTTTACTAAGAATTTACTTTTAATTACCTAGAATTTTATTAAACTGGAACTATTCAGGTTTAATCTTTCCCTTTGGGTTCTGTCTTACCTTCCTCGTGCCTGTCCTTATCATTGGGCTTTTTTTTATCACAGGGGTCCTGAGAAGTTTTCTTGCTTCTTTCCAACAGGTAACCTCACTTGTAATGTCTGTAGCCACTCTTACAGTTTTAGTGTCTCTTCAAACTGAGAGGATAAGGACACAAGTGTGCCTGTGAGAAAAATCGAGATGAATGATATCATTCTTTCAGGAGTATTACCTTTCTCCTGGGCTGTGTTCAACACGAGTTGATTGATACAGTTTGCCTGAGGCTACATTTTTTTGGCAATTGATCAGCTTACTGGAAAAAACTGTGTGAAATGTCAAGTTCTTTATGAAAAAACAAGTGGAAAGGGGGAAAAAAGGAAGAGGAAAGGTATGATTCTAAAAGCTTCTTTTTCTTTTTTATAGCTTTTTGTCCTGAAGGTGCACTGTTAAAGAAAAAAATTAATTGAATAGTCTATATATTGTAACTACAACCTAACTGATTTCTCTGTGAACTATTAAAGATAAGGGAGCTTTCACAAATGGATTATGTGTTCTTTGGTTCAAGAAGACCACTGTGAGGTTTCCCAGTTTCATAACTGAGCATTTCCAGAAATCAGAATTAATTTATTATGTGATTTTAGGTAGACTTTAGGCTTTAGCTTTTTCCTGGCTGAAGCCTGGTTTTGTTTTTCCTTGTATCCCAAGCATGAAGTTATCAAAAGGCTTTGCTTTGGTCTGCTTGCAGACTGTGTGGTAGTCCTTGCATTCCAGATTGTGTGTGTGTAATGTTTGGAAGATTAGTAATGATGTGCTATCACAGCCAAGGGCAGTCCAAGTAAAAGCTTTGTGGACTGTGACTGATGGGTGGAGTTTATGTCACTTCTTTCACCCTGGGATTGCTAGCCACAGTCTCATCACACATCTTGTTTAACAGTGGAGGGAAAAGGGGCTGGGTTTAAGAGGGGACTAAAGCTTCTGACTTTTCAGACAGGATTCTTTAAATGCAAAGTATTCTGATATGATCGTATTTATTTTATACTCTGTATGTGGAGACATGCCTTCTTCAAGACTCTTTCTTAAACTGCCTATTAGTCTGTTACCTCATTTACCTGCGAGCCAGGCTGGAAACAAGCCTGGTGAGCAACATTAGTCAGTCAAAATATTTAGTAACTTGGATTTAAACAAGCATCAGTTAAACTAAGATGTCCTTAGGCTCTGGTTCAGGGTTTACTGGATGGGGATGAATTTAAGGCACACTCCACTTGTGAAATCTTGTTTTCTGTTCAGGGCCTGTGTTTGCAATGGCTTCTCTGTCTGTGAGAGTGATCGATTCCTTAGAGACACTCTGTGACTTCCCTTCTCGCTACATACAAAAACAAATATTCAAAATGTTTGTGTGATCTCTGCTTTTGTCTCTCTCTTTAAGAAAACAGCCTTTTCTCCTTCCCTACTTTGACTGTATCACTTTCAAGACCCTCTTTAGATGCATGGTCATGCCTTTTATTAATATAAATTGTTGGCCATCTTCAAGCCATCTGAACCATGGACCTGTAAGGACTGTGAAGACTTGCTGGACTTGCAAATTACACAGGTAATATCAACTTTTGCACTTCTTGCTTTCCAATGGATTTTTCATTTTTCATTGCCATTGCAGAGTGTGCTTGCTCCAATAATCATGGATAACAGGACACCTACAAGCACCTAATCCTTCCTCTTGCCCCAGAGTTGGAGCATGTTTAACTCATTCTTGACAGATGTTTTGTGCAACCTATTTTTAAAACTGCTAGGCTCAGGTGTTTCAAAATTTGACATATTCTCTCATTTGCAATTAGCAGGTTTAATCTGAACTTCTCTTGCTGTGATTCAAGTCCACTTTCCTCTATCTTCTTCACCACAGGTATCAAAACAAATTTATTCCATTCTCTTTAAAGGTTATTTTCTGCTTTCAATCTTCTCATTTCTAGACTGAACAATCATCCTTTCTATCATCCTTTTTTTTGTGGCTCTTCTTTTGTAGGCTCTTGGTTAGTCCTATCCTTTCTTCTGAATTTCTCAATCCACTTCCTAATGAAAGTACCACTTCTAGACTGGATGTAGTGTTCTTATTGAGGCCTTATCACCACCAAGAAAAATAAGGGAATTACGTCAGACAAAACTCCTATTTATATAGCTTAGGTTGATGGATGCCTTCCTTGCATGATATTGTTGACTCATGTTCAGCTGTGATCTTCTGTAATACTCCCCAAGTTCAGAACAACTGTTTTCTGTCTAGTCATTCCCCATCCTGTACTTTCCCAGACAATATTTTCCCTTCCTAAGTACAGGACTTAACACCTGTCCTTCCTCAGCTGAATCCTGTGTTTTTCACAGTTTCTCTGATCTCTCCAAATCATTCTGAAAACTCTTTCTCTGCTCTAATTTGCCTGTAGCACTTTACCCTACATGCACATTTCAGATGTGTGATCTGTTCTGTTACCCAGACTGCTGAATAACAATATAGGACAAGGAATTAACCCTTCCAGATTTCGAAATTATACGCCTTTCTAGTTTGACAGCAGACTGCTCACACCAGCTGTGAGTAAAGGTTTCCAAGAAGCTATGCATTCATCTTCTTGCAGCCTCATCTACAGTATGCTACTAGTTCTCTTTTAAGATTATTTTCTGAGATGGTGGAGCTTTTGCTGTCTTACCTGTGACCATGAGTTATTTCTCTTTAATTCATGTTTCCTTTTACCCCAATATTTGTCTTTGCTGTTTGTTTTCTATGCCCTTCCTCACAAGATTCTGATAAAGAAAGAGGTAAACTCACTACTATTGTGGGAAGTAACAAAGGAGAAGCCTTCCAGAGCTCAAGTCAAAATGTTTTTTATTCTTATTATTTCCCTATCCTAGGTTGAACATTTCAATAAACTAATTTGACATCACAGTAATAAGTTACATTTTTTCCTCCATGGTTACAATAACATTTTGGGGTTTTTTCCCTCCATAATTGTCTTTCAATAGTGCTGTTTCATTTTTCAGTCCCTATGATAATTATTTACAAAATTTATTTTACAATCCTATAGATTGTATATTCTTTAGCTTCCCAATAGGGAAATGACTTTAAAAGTCCTTGTAGATTTTCTAACGGGAAGGAGCAGGTGAAAGGTTAGCAGCTGTGGTAGTTCAGTGAAACAAGCAAGAGCTGTAGGTTCTAAACAGAAAGGTTAATTTTAGAAGATGACCTCAACAGGTGAACAGATCATTTCAGGTAATTTCAGAGTCCTTTGCTTCTCTTCATTAAATGTCAGTGTGCGTTTCTCTGTTGACTGTTACCCCGAATATATAGATTGCAGGAGCTGAGTTAGATTCCAGAACAGCAAGATCATGTTTTCCACTGGAAGTGTTCCAGATGATGATAAACATCATCAAATAACTTTGGGCTGACCATGAATGTTGATGAAAGCATACCTCAGACTTCAGGGACACATAGTCTCACCTACATTCTCTAAATGCCATGAGAGTTGTTTGAAATCACTGTAGTGTCTACGCAGCAAATGCTTCATGGATTTGGCACACTTTTGCAAGACTTCTTTTCTTTTGACTGTAGAGCTGGCCTCACTGCACTAGACTGCCTCTGGTTACATGGCTGCAGGTCAGAACGTCAGTGGATTCCCCACTCTTGTTCGCTCAGGGCCCACGGTTCCCTCAAGAAGGTTGTCTCAATGTAATGGCTCAGCGCCACTGTCTGGCATGCAGAACATTCCTGGTTTGTCTCCGGAGATCCGCACTGCAAGTGCTGACATGTAACACCACAGCTGTGCAATTTGTCAGCAGACAAGGGGGAAGGAGCCCTGCCTCGCTCCATCAGGAGGCAGTACAGCTCTGGCCTTGGCTCTGCAGCCTCCCAGAGTCAGGGCACCTCGGCAGCTCATGCCAGCAGACAGGGCTGGCACAAGTGGCCTGTCAAAAATTCAGTCCTGCAGAACATCTCTCACAAATGAGAGGTCCCAGGAACGGATCTGTTTGCCAGAGACCAGATCACCATATCCTCACTATAACCAAACATCAGTTATAGGCGTGTAAATTGTGCAGTCTTTGGTGCTGTTCTACTTAAGCAGACTTTCAGAAATCACTTGTCTTCATAAAAAGTATAAAAAACCTTACTTTGTAATCTAATTTATGCCCAGTTTGTCCTTGTGTGTCAATAGTATTTATCGCTATGAAATGGTACTCAGCAGTTATTCAAAAATCAGTGTTTTACCATGGGTAAAGAAACCATCAAGTTTAGACTTTGTCTCCAGCTATGCATATATCCTTAGAACACGCATGCACATAGAAAAGGACTAGTATTTAAAGGCTTCACAAATTAAGCTTTTTAAGGCCTGGATATCACTTCTAATATTGTATCTTTAAAATTAAAAATTACTGAAGTAAAATCTGTACTAAATATATTAATTATGGGTATTTTTATTAATAGGGAAGATGTGCTAGTTATTACTTACCTCTTTAGTGATGAGAGGAAAAACTCCCCATGCATGCATTAGAAAGGAGTGGGGTAAACAAATAAATAAGTAATTATTGTTAATTCTCTTGTGCTTAGGGGGCCATGAAGGGTGAGAAACAGAAGTGAGGATGACTGGAAGCAGACCAGTTATGCCATGATATGAATGGAAGTATGTAATAGTGAAGGCATGGAAAGATAAGTCAGGTTATTAACATGCATATTTCAGTTATCTGAAAAGCTGAAAGTAACAGCAAGGATTTTTTTAAGTCCATTTTTTCCTCAGAGTAGTTTAACATTCATTTTTTTACTGTTCCCATTGTTTTCTTTAATTACATTCTGCCATTCTTTAAGAAGTTGGCTAATATAGTTAAAATGGTAAACATTGGCCATTTCTGCAGGTAGAAAAGAGCATGATACAAGCCATTAATGACATAAGCCAGTATTCTGGGATCAAAATGTGTGTATACCTCCTAGGTATGATCAGTTGCACATTCCAATGTTTTTTAAATTTATAATATGTGAATTTAGGATTATATTGTCACTGGCTTGAGGTGCTGAGGGAGTACACAGCTTCTCACAGTACCTGCAAAAAGACATCATTAGTTTATTCCACACTGTTCTGCATCAGGCTGAAAATTCTGCAGTGTTTGCCTTTCATTAGCTGGCTGTCCCAACATATTTGAAAGTCTCAGCTATCCATGGCTGAGTGTCTGATAGCTTATCTCCAAAGGTTATCCTTTTGCATCTTGATCTGCTTGACTCTTGAAAGCACATGATCTGCACACTGCAGCAGTCAGTTCAGCTCCTGAGTTTTGTCTCTCATCTTTCAGAGTTCTGGAACCAGACTGTATCTCTTGGTGAATCATTCATAAGCTTCATTTTCTGATTGTTCATGGGGTGATTATTTTGCTCTAACCTAATGTGTTTAGTCAAATTCTTCAGGTGATTCTGTTCTCCTGTAAAACATCTGCTCTATAACCAAATAATTCTTAAGGATTAGATCTCCCCTGTATTTTCCTTTCAAACTATTAGAAAACTTTCTGGTGCTTTCAAATGTCAGAAAATTTTGTTTGTTTGCTTATAAAGCAACTTGCAGGCTTGAGCTAAATTTTACCTGGTCCTTTGTAAATGTATCCTGAGTATTTCTGAACACTACCGTTTCAATGACATGCAGTCATGAGCAGCAGAGCCCACACAGGTGCAGGAAAATGCAAAGCCAGTTTAACTGCAAAAGAACCTACCAGTTGTAGCCACCTGTTGCCATTCACATCCAGAGAAAAGAAACTCACTGAAAAGAAAAAAGTCAAAAGTAGTGCTGACTGAAATATTTTTCAGGGGAAGCTGATAGAAGTAAATAGAGACTTACCCAGAAGGCAGATTTCACATACCCAGGCACCGGAAATTTCTGACTCAGCCTTCAGCTTCTCTGTCCAAACAATTATCGGACAGAACAAGAAAACATGTACAGCAAGCTCCAGAAACAGGGTTCAGTGTAACCTGGGAAAACCTAATACATTAATAACCATAAACTGACTGGACTTAAGCGTTTTTCATTTTTTTTCCCCTGAATTTTCCTTCATTAATTTTGGAAGTTGAGTAAGAGAGTGCTTTCCTGCCTCTCTCCACAGTCTGTTGAGGAGTACGATGTTGCCATTCTTCCTAGATGAAGTCTTTTATTCCTGCAACTGGATACTTATGTTACTTCAGTCCTATTTCAGAAATGACATCTCATTCTATATGAAATCATGTTTGTATTTTAATGACTATTGCTGCTGCAGAACCATCACGACATTATCTAGATCACACTTTATAAATACGAATTAAAATACCTGTGCACAGTAGTAACAGTAAAAACCAGAGCTTATTCTCCATTATGTCTGGGTGCCTTACCCACTTTGCAAATAAACCATGTTAGACACGCAGTGGTACCTAAACTGGTACTGCTCACTGCAGTTTAAGTGAGCAGGACATTTACACCAGGGCACAACATGCACGGCCAGGCCAACTCTGGCCCTGAGGTACTCATGTTATCTAGGTTTTCCATCTTTCTTTTTTTTTCAACTGCTTCTTTTCCCTGATAATGAAGAGTTAATAATATATTAATTTTCAGAAGATTGCAATTCAGGCAATTAATTCTCCAAAGATTAAATTTCAGGTCACAGAATAACAGATTCAGGCGCAAACCAATGAAAGACCTTAGTCAGACTAATAGGCAGATTGACACCTTTTATTCTTAGATATGTTTCCTTGCTACTGTGTGACTCTGGTTAAATAAGCTCTTAAAGCAATGAAATCTTTGCTGTTTTTGTTATTTGATGCTGAACTGTTTGGGGACACAGTATCCTGTGTGTGCCTGGCTCCATCACTTTTCTGCTTTATGATCCCTTTCTTTTTTCTGGGTTCTGCCTATGCCTTTCTTGATCTACTCCTAAAAATGGAATATTCTGGGTGTGAGTTCATTTACACCAGAGAGCTGCTTCTGATTTATCCTTATGCAAGTTAGAACCGCAGTTAGATCAGGCTTTCAGTTTTAGCATGCAGACTGCTGCAAGTGGAAACCCCAAAAAGGCTTTGTAAGAGGTGGGGATTGTTTAATTGTATTGGGAGCTGCAGTAAGTATATTAATCTCAGCTGAAATTATTAGCCAGGAATGTTTTTTGCATGAGCTCTCATTAACACCCATGGCATAGATACTTCAAAAAAAATCAACAGTTTTAATCTAAAATCATAGATATTTAATACATAGGAAGTCAGCAACAGGAAAGTCAGTGTTTTGCCAATATTATTAACAAAATCTCTATTAGCTGACAGTTTTGCAAATACAGAATATGTCTCTAGCCAAAGGAAAAAAACCTACAGCTCTGATTTCTCCATGTGCATAACTATGTTCCATATTAGGCGAATAGGAACTTGTATAGCTGCTAGCACTTGTTCAGTTCTACTGCCAAACCCAGACCCTAAAACTGTGTTTTTTGGACCAGCCGCTGTTCTTTCTCCCTTATGGCAGTGCTCCAGAAATACTGTAAGGCTTGGCCAGAAAACTGCTTATGTTGATTTCTTGAATAAGAGAGTCCATGAACGTCTGTCAGTCTGTACTTGCTCACACCCACCCATTTATTTCCCTGTGGGACAACCTCTGAGTGAGTCTGTGCTAGTGCTTTGTGGTAAGGCAGGGACCAGCTGGCGGTGAGGGGTCAGTGCTTCTGCCACACCAGCCCATGCCAAGCCAAACACTGGGGTATGACAGAAAAAGAGAAAAAAAACCTTGACAAGAAGCAGACATAGGGATGAGGACTGTTAAAATGAATGGAGAAAATATTTGCAGAGTTTTAGGACCCCATGCTGAGACTGAATGCCGAGTTGTACACTGGATGTATTAAGTGCAGAAATAGCAATGCCTAGTAAAACACACTTGATCCATTATTACAAGTGATGTAATATGTCTGTGCGAAGTAACACGTTCTTGTGACTATCCACCTTCTAATCCAGGGCCGTGCATTGGTGTCATAGCTGTGCTCCTGCTGCCCTCTGAGCCATGAGTCACCATCTTTCACTTCCTCAAATAATTACAGGCAGCAGTGGCTGTTGCTCAGTCTCAAGGGCTTTCACTGCTGCTCAGGAAATTCACACAAAACCACTTTTCTGTGGATGATCAGTGGACGCCTGGGCTTTGCTTTAAACCTTGGGCAGAGATGGTCCCACATGTTAAACTTTTTTCCCTCAAGTTGCCTCACCTGTCTGCCAGACCTTACCTTTCCTTTGCTGGAAGATCAGACATCTTGTAGCTACACAGTGCTGACCACCCCTTGGCCCTCACTGAACCGGAAAACACATAATTTGCAAAATTCTTTTCCTTGTGGGAAAGGATGTGAAGCTCCATTTTTTGTATTTCTCAGAATATAATGTGTGTAAGTCAATGTGTCTAAACAAGTACTGATGGCTATTCATTTTTAGAAGGTGCATTTGGTATTACATTACCATTAAGTAACTGTGCAACTGAAATTCGGCCCAATTCTCTACTGCCCTGCACCTGGTTGGCGTTCTCCATCTGCAAAGTGTAAAGTACGTGATTAATACAACTAACTTAAAATTTTCCAGTCACCGGAGGTGGCATTTTGTTCCCATTTACAGGGCTACATACTTGTAAATGACTATGCCAGGTGCAGGGGAGGAGAACCTGACCCCTTCAAAATTCGTCTTTCCCCTGAATTAGGATTAATTTTTCAAAGGAACCAGGATGCTTCTGCTTTCCTCGGTACGTGTGTGTGTGTGTGCACTGGGGGGGAGGGTGTGTGGCAAGCAGAGGTAGTGCAGGAGCAAGTATTGAAACGATCTTTGACTTGTCCCCCTCTAATAAACAACACGTTACAGAAGAAGCAAGAGCTGGAAGAAATATTGTCAGTGTTATTTATTTAATGCAAGAGTGCAACTTCTGCTCCACCGGTCATCTGAAATTTCTTCCCAAAACGTGTGCAGGTAAAACTTTTTTTGTCACATTGTATCATCAGGCAGCAATTCCACTCCTTAATCCTGTGTTATTACAGCAGCAGGTAAAGCCTTCCTGAGTAGGTCTCGATCACTGGAAGCAGGGAGCCCAGGATCGACATCTTTTATTAAAAGCCCATCTTGGTTGGGCCCAGACGGGTGGGGGTTGCTACAGAGATGACTTGTTACTCGAAGAGGTTTATTAATTGGCTGGAGTACACTCTTCTATCCCTTTTTTTATCAGCCGACAGAGCCTATTTCTGATAAATGATTGATAACATATCTTCAGAGGTGCTACCAGCGAGGGTTTAGAACAGTACACACGCTTTTCCCCTTGCCCTTGGTGTTTGATGCTTGTAAACTGTTGCCGGAGCGTGAAGGAGCCAGTGCTACTCGCTCTTTGCCGTACAGCCCATTCTTTGCCAAGCGCGGCCCCCGGGACCATCCCGGGCAGGGCCAGGTGCGCCCCAGTCGCCCTGCCCTGCTAGCACACAGGGCAGAGCCGCCGGGCTGCCGCGGGGCGTGGGTCCCTCCCGTCGGGCAGGTGCGGACGGAGGAGGGAAGGAACAGGCCCGNCCGCCGTCGGCAGCCCGGCGGGGGGGGCGGTGGGGGGAGCGCGGTTGTCTCCAGTGCCGGTCCTCTGCCCCCTCCCTCCCTTCTCTCTGCCACCCTCCCTCCCGCCGCCGCGGTCGAAGGCTGCGCGGCCACCCGCGCCTCCCGCCGCAGGGGCCGCCCCATATGGTCCCCGCCGCTGCCATGAGCCAGGCCCCGGCTCCCCGAGGCGCTGACCCGCCGGAGAGCGATGCCCGCAGCGGGGCCCCCAGCCGAGGGATGCCGCCGCCGCCGCCGCCCAGCCTGCCCCAGCTCCTCCACAAGTAAGAGCCGCCCCGCGTTCCGCCGCGCCGGGAGGGCGGGCGGGCAGGCGCGGGTCGTTCTCCCTCCCCGGTGGCGGTGCCCCCCTTCCCTCCCCCCGCGCCCAGACTGACAGCCGGGCGGGCGGAGGGTCGGCCCGGCACCGGCCCTGGCCGTGGCCGAGCGGTGTCCCGCGGGGCTGAGCTTCGCTTCGCCGTGCGGGTGGCGGCGGGCCCGTCCCCGCTGTTGGGGGCACGGACTCCCCTAAAGACCGGCTGTGGCCTCGCTTCCCTCAGAAGTTTTCTGCCCGAAAGGCCGCTCCTGTCGGTTTCCTGAGGGTTCGCCCTGGCATCGCGTCTTCCGCGCCCGGGAGCTGGGCCGGGGAAGTTTCCTTCGCTTGCCCCGCGGCGATGTGTGCCGCCTGCCCGGCCGCCGTTCCGCTGCTGCGGTCCCCCCGGCAGGCCTGGAGCGAAGGGCTTGTGGGGTGCCAGAAGAGATCGCTTCTCTGCAAAAAATGTCACGGGAAAAATAACCTGTGCTGGCGTGGAAGGCTTATTAACGAGTGCAATGATGCGAATAGCATTTTGCTGTTTCGTTTTCCACCCAGAAAGAGGGGAAAAAGCACTTCTGCTACATAGATGCAGCGGTGCCAGTGATACTTATCTGGCTAAATGAGAAGCTTGAAGACAAACCGAATGCGCTGTAGTTAATAAGTGAAGCATGAGTAAGGCCTAAGCTGATGATCTGTGCTGATTCAAGGTGGTTGTGTGTGCTGTATCTCATTTTTCCCCAAGTCATAATGTATTAAAAGAGGTAAAGGCTTTCAATCTGCTAACAAATACCCGGCTGTGGAGCTATTAGAATTGCCTTCTATTACTTTAAGATTTGCTGCTTGAGTTGACGAGCAGGACACTGGTTGCTGCGCAGTGGTGAAGGTTGAGAACCGCTTTCGATATCATGTCCCAGACCGCCAAGTGGACTGAGCCCATGTCCGGCCCTCAAGCAAAGCGCGAGTATGACAAAGCACTGAGGAGCTGTCACGGCCTTGCCGCTGGGCTTGAGCTGCTTTCCTGCAACAACCCCTTCAGCAAAGGCGCTGGCGTAGGCATCTCCATTACCACTTTCTTAACAAAACCCAACGATGTAACAAATGGAGGAAATGCTTTCAATTCTCTCACATTTGCAAAATACACACATGTATAGAAATACTTACGTGCAACGTATGCTTTAACATTACAGAAAATTTAAAGTATGGACGTTATTTTAAGCTGGGAATCACATCGGCTTTTATAAATATGTAAATAACTGGACTTCCAAACTTTCTGCAAATTTTGATCCGTAAATTTGATGCTTGATTTTGTTTTAGTCTCTTTGCTTTTAAATCACAGCCTGTAACTTAATAGTGAACACGTTGAAGGTTCTTGTTACCTACATTTTTATTTCTGATTGGAAATACAGACTTGGAGGTTTGCACTGAAACTGAAACACTAGTGGTCTATTCCTAAATCCACTGGGTTGTTGCAGTGGCACATATGAATTATTGTGCAACCACAATACTTTTGTACAATAATATAATACAATAATTTACACTTACTCAAAATCAGTCTTAAACTACAGTCTCTAAAAATGACCCTTATTTTTTCACAATTGCCAAGACTTTATGTGGCTGTGTATTGCAAGTCAGATAGGTAGAGCTGTTGAAAATACTTCATGATTGTATTTCTGATGTGGTGTGTGTTACATATGAGGGCATCACATTCCTGCTAGTCATGCTTCCTAGCAAATTATAGGTAGGAAAACTTGAAATGGTTTCCTTTTGACCCTATCTTAAACGGAAAGGTTTGAGAGAGATGCCGTGTTCTGACTGTTCTTTGTCATGGTAATGTGACGCAGGATGGCAAACATGGAACATCTCCATCTAAGGTCCTGCAACATGATCATACAGTTTTGTAACAGTGTGGCGTAATTTGGCATGCGCCCGTTTACCTGACAGTTAATAAATGCATTGAATTAGAAATGCAGGCAAATTGTACTTTGTTTTGCTGATAATAACTTGGTATTTTATAGTCTAAATTGAATATTCAGTGAATGATTGGTAGGGAGATGTCGGGGAATATCCAAAATTGCTCTTCCAAATTTATTTCTAATACGCTACAACAGGTATTACGACTGGTAAAATACGATGGAAAGGAAAGCAGTGATTCTTCTGCAAAACGAAGTCATGGTTTCATTATTAAGAAAGAAAACTTTGATCTTGTTTTCTGACCATTTTGTTTTTCCTGACTTTTTTAAAAAATAATTGCCATCTTCTTGCTTTGTGAGCTGCAGTAAACAAATGTGCAGTTGCAGAATGCAAATTCAGAGTCAAGTAGATCAGAATATTCTGCAGTGTGTAACAAAACACCTCCCTGTTTCAAGTTTTTCATTATAATATAGTATAAAATATGCATTTTTCATTATACCATTTAAACTTTGAAAGCTCTCTGGATTCCTTCTTTCTTCCCCCTCAGTAGTTTTGCTAGGAAGTTTTGCAGATGTTAGGTGAAGAGCAACATAATTTTAAAAAATTGCTCCCTACATGGGGAGCCAATAAAGCTTCACTGTGAGTGCCGACACTGAACAAGGATTAAAATTTAGTGAAACTGGAGATCTGAGATGTCTTTGGTAGCAGCTACATTGGCTGAACTCATGCAACACAGGTAGCAGGTACTACATTCTTTAAATGCCCTATGCTTTAACATTTATAATATAATTTTAATATAAAAGTAGTACTAAACCTCTAGTTTGAAATTCCCTGCTGATAGTACCCAACTACAATAAGGTATAAATTGAAATGTGCTCTCTACATGTTGTACTTTTTCCCCCTGAGTGACAATGTCAATTGACTTGATAGTAAATGTCCAATGAAAAGATTTACAGAGCAGTTAAAGCATTCTATCTATGCAGGTTGTTGTGATGTTTGATGGGAAAATACTTCTTATTTTCCAAAACAAAAAGCGTTACTGCAGTCAAAGCCCTCAAGCTGTAGAGCTGAGAATTAGAAATTGCTGGGAAAGGGAAACCTGAATTTATGTGTCTCAGAGGATGACTTACAAAAACATACCCTTGTGTATGAAATAAAGCAGAAGACTGAAAAGAAAAAGAGCTGTAATGGTGTTGGCCAGTTGGTTCATAACCAGTTTCTGCTGCAGTTGTGTGGAAGGAGTGGAAATGCAGGGTAGGGTTTGTAGTGCCAGCAAGTGAAACACGTATTGGATATCTCTGAAAAGACCAATGTGTGGTTGGAACTGTTGGCTTGGGGCTTTTTCCCCCTCTTTTGGTAAGTCTGCTCTTATGAGAAAATTTTTATGGTTTGAAGGTTTTGTTTATAATTTGCAGTTGCATTGCAAAGTGTAATTTTTAGATGACAGGTCAGATTGTGACAAATTTTAGTACCTGCTGTTAGATTGGCTGGAGTGGCTAAGCAGCATGAGAGAGTGGAGACTCCTATTAATAATTCCAGGTGTGTGATTCATTGCAGTCTGAAAGAGCAACTAGCTGGAAATAACTGAGAGAAAGGACTGAGTGGTGACTGTGGATTAGCTATAGAGATGTTACATGAAGAATGTTTTCTGTGAGAGTTCTTGCTGAAAACATGCCACAAGTAAACTCCGCGATTAGAGGAGACCTCATTGTATTGAATTCCAACTCTTTGTATGCTTTTGTTTCTAATGATTTGTCATGGGTAATATCTGTCCAGTGGAAATGGAGCAGTTTTTAACTCCCCGTGTTGATATGGGAATATATGTTTAGTTTACAAATTGAATAAAAGGCACCTTAAAACAATGGGGGGAAGACCAAAGTAAATAGTTTTTTTCCTAAGGCGTTGTACCCTGGAGATTTTGAGCTCCTCTGGAAGGAAGATGGAATTTCCAACATCTGCGCCCAAGTTGTCATCAGTTTGTGCCAGTTCTGGGGGCAGAGAGAGTAAGCAGGCTGATGCTGAGTGCTTTGAGTCCTTTATTTCCTATAGCAGCAAGGCGAAAACTTGTTGGGAAAAATTACCTTCAGTTAATCTTATTTTTTTAAACTCTAACCCGTTATGTTAAGTGTGGGGGTTTTTTATTTGCTTCCTTGTCTGTTTGTTTTGTGTAGTGTGGGATTTTCTTTTTCCTTTTTCTTTCTTTTTTTTTCCCCCTCCCCAACTCAAAGTCTCTCAGGAGAGATAAAATATGAAATGTACTCCCATTATATACATTAGTCATGGCAAATAGTTTGGCATATATGGCAAAGGCTAAGCTGATACTTAACAAGGGGACATGAGGAGAAACACTGGTTTTACTGTTTCTCTGCTTACTGTTACTGATACAATCTTTCCATACTTATTTGCCTTTTAAAGTACATCTCCAAAATCTCAGGTTCTTCTCTACCTAATAGGGCTCTGAAAACTCATGGAGTTTGTGTTGAAACAACTCTAACAGCCCTGACTGGAGACGAAAACAAAACAGAGAGGGCTCTAGCTGTCTTAGCTGAGCAGATTTACCAAAACAAGGGACAGTAGCTGCAAAAGCAGCATGGTGTGGGACTCGCCAGGGAATGTGGGAACTAAACCCACATTGTTAAGCTCCTCCTTGTGTTTCCCATTTATTGTCTCTGTATATTATGAAACGCACAGTGAGGGAAAATGCAGTGGCTTCTTGCTGTGTGAGACTCTTCTTACACCTCACCTGAGGTTATAGTCAGAACTTAAAATGCCAAATATGTGTACCAAATATGTGTGTGCATGGAGGGGGCAGGGACAGGGACAAAAGGAGGGTGCTTCACTTTTAAGTTTAGTTGTTTTCCAAAAGTAGCATCAGTGATTATAATTATCTTCAAGTTATGTAATTAAAATTTCTTTTTTGTTTCTTTATTTTTTAATTTATATTCTTTCTTTGATGGAAAACAATGACCCTTCCTTTATATCAGCTGTGACCCAAAGCGTAAAGATGACTTAATCATATAGATGTTTTCTGTTTTAAACAAAAATTACTGAAAGTGTGGAGTTTGGGACTTGGGTTTGTTCTGTTTGGTTGATTGTTTTCTTTAATCTCTGATTTAAAACCCAAAAGCTTACTGGCAGAAAAGTATAGTAAAAACATTGAAGAAAGAGCACAGAGGTACAAAAGCAGAAGGGGGTCAAAACAAAAGAATTTAGAAGTAATGAGTTGCATGCAAACATTTCCAAGTAATCTGACTTTTATTATCAGTTATCGATCAATTCTTAGTTGCCCAGAAATGTCAAATTTTAGTGGAGAGATACATAACAGCAGTGATGCCAACTTTAGCAAAAACTTAAATAATGTGTAATTTATAAGAAGCAATATAGTAAGTGACTTTTGGAGTATGACACATAACAATGGGGTCCTCTTTAGTAAAACTCATTTGCTTGGATGTTGCTTTTTATTGGAAATTTAATATACTGTTCCCATCAATGGGAAGACTGGAAAATATGTTCTTTTAGTTTTCCTCTCAATTCACCACTTGTCCTTTCACAGCTGTGTGCACCTAACAGTAAGAGTTGTGTGTGACCTGCTGAGCTATTGCTAGGCTGTGGTGATGGTGCTAAAATCTTTCTCATCTCATTTGGAGGAAAGGAAAATGGAGATGGGAAAAACCTCAGTAACCAGTTCTGATCCTTTCTGGAGGCTATCAAAATGGGAGGAACTAGATCTTCAAAGATACATTTTTACTTCACAGAGACTGTAGAAATTTATTGAGGAGGGAAAAAATGAGTTGTTTGCATGAAATAATAATTTTAATTACTTTAAAATATTCCTTCAAATAGAATCTGCTTTCTCAGAAGAGGAAATTGTCTTGACTTTTATTTAAATGAATTAATTTCATATGATTTGCAGCTAGACACTTTATCAAACTGACTTTATTCCCCTGCATATACTCCTCCCTTTTTTCCTCCTCTTCATCCTTTGTAACATTTTATAGTTGATTTAAGGATGTAATCGCTCTGTTAGCCTCTGCCCCTCTCTATGTCCAGCTGCTTTCTCTTTGTCATGCTAATGACCCGTCACAGTGGAGCTGTCACTTGACACGGAGGGTGAAACCAGAAAATGTCTCCCTTCGGGCTTTAGAAACGTTTAATATCTGTCCTGTTCTGACAGCTCAAGCCTAGCCTGTTTTACAAATGCCTCTTGCCTATTTAGAAGAAATGCTGAATAAAAGCATTGGGTATTCTGTTGCAGGAAGGGGGCAAAGGCTTGTTTTCTTAAAGGATCAGTATGTATGAGCACACAAGCAGTTACTCTGTAGCAGGCTAACTGCATTTCTGGGTGTGTATATGTAAACTTGTGAAATGGGAGTTTAACTGATATTGAATATGCAGCTTGTGGTACAATTATCTTGTGCATCTAAGGAACTAAAAGGAGGATGCATTTGTTTTTAGTTTTCTCCATGTCTGTGTTGGATGATGAGCTGAACAGGCAATGAGCAGGACCAGGGTGGAGTTGTTCTTTGTGGCTGTTGCATGAATGATGCAGTTCAGATTCATTCTTCGTCATCTCTGTTGTTTAAAGATGTGCAGGTGTCTCACCAGCCTTTACAGAATGCTCCAAAGATGCCATGAGCCCCGCCTGACTCTCAGAGTGACAGGAATCTGTAGCTATGCTGGTTGTGAGGTGTAGTCCATCTCCTGCACAGTTTTAACTCTAAAGCCTGTGTTACGTGAAATCTTAACGACAGTGACTGCTTGGTGAGGGATTGCACTTCTGGATTACTTCTTCCAAAGAAAAGACAGGGACAGGATAAGGAAAGGTTTAATTGCCATTCCCTTGAGTAATGTCGTCTGCTGGCCAGGATGAACAGAGAAAATGGCGTTTTGGGCAAGTTATGAGAGAGCTCCCTGACAGATTTCTGATCGCCTGGTCCCTTCTCTGACTTACCAGCTTTCGAAATAACAAAAGGAATCTAGTGTTATCTAATCTTGACTTTCCTCAACTTGCCATAAAACTTGTGATTTTCTTTTGAGTAGGATGCAGAGTTTTAGAATTCAAGCAATGTCAAATGTCTTGAATTTGGTAGTGTCAGAAGCTACAGTTTTTTGTATCATAGCTTTGCTTTTTTCCTGGATGCACAGAGATGTGTGAATTGATGGTGTCTGTGAGTTAGGGCCGCTTCTTTGGAAATGTACAGGAGATGCAGTGCATTTTTACTTTACTTGAATATTTGTCTTAAGAAACAGACTTTGAGTACCTCTTCAACAAGTGGCTTGATGGCTGATGTTGCCTTTGCTGAGATAACAAATACAGTCTGTTTCTGCAGGAAGAGATCCTATTTCTGTCTCTGCTGATTAATATGTTTTCCCCCTAAGGGAAGATGTGCTAAGTAATTTTATTAGGTTGATGACACATACAGTTCCTTACACTGACCAAGTGTTATTGTTCTATTTTTGGCCCTGTATTTTAAAAAACTTGTAACATAAAATTGCAAAATACTTACTGAGAACAATGTGCCATATAACATTTTAATAATGTCTTTCTCACCCTTTTTTCTGTTCTTCTTGGAAATAGAGTGAGAGCAGATTAACTTCTGGTACAGAGAAGTTTGCTCCAGTCCCTGCAGAGCTGGGCACAGCTACGGGTGTCTGCATGGTTTGGAGTTGGGATGCTATCGCAGAGATTGTCAGAGGTTTCCTCTGCTCCTCCACATAAAATTCTGTCAGAGATTATACACAATTCAGACTAAGGATGGCATTTGGAGAAAAGATGACTGTCATCTCCTGAAACCACAGAGAGAAATATTAGCGAACTAGGATGAGATTTTTTTTCAGCCCTAGGCTCCTCTTATCTTTCCTTTCTTATCTTTCCTCTTATCTTTCCATCAACATGTCTTAACATTCACACCCTTGCTATCCATGTACTCTGCACCATCCATTTGTGTCCCTCTCATGGCACATTCTTGTAAGGTCACCTACAGTTTTCCCCTGTCCTGCCAACTCACAACCAAACATTGTCCTCTTTTCTTTATTTACTGCTTCATTCAAGGTCACTGTTCTGTTGTGCAGCAACACCTTCTCATAGTACAGACAGGGCTGACCCTTTTGTTGGCATCTTCTGTTGACTCTCTGAGATGAGCCAAGAGGTCTGCCTCGGGTTACTTTGCCATACATTACACTTAGGAAAGTGTCATTGTTGCATCTAGAGGTGAACATGTTTGTAAGAACTACAGAAGAATAGTGGTTGACTGGGATGGTGATATAGGCACCACCTCTGGGCGGCATGGGCAAACAGGTTCATAGGTAAAGTGTTGTAATAAAATAATCAGACTCAGTGGTACTTGAATCCAAGGCAACTCTTATTTTCTGCACTTGAATATAGCTTCTCTTTCCCAGTTTCTGGTGAATTAAAAAGTGCTAAATAAATACTCCAAATTTGACAATGAAATTTAAATTAATCACATGTGATGTAGATCAGACTTCTGAAAGACATGGGATCATTACTGTTCAACTGAGGCTTTGTAGGTTTTGTAGGTTTTGTGCATTGCAGAGTATTAAAGATTGAATTGCCTTCCAAATTAAAAAAGAAAGAGTTAAATCAAAATTTGTAAGGGCTGGAAGTGACTTTGTCATTTTGTGTAGATGGTTAAAGTATATCTGTGCAGAGTAAAGCAATATGTCTTTCTATTGTAAATATATAACATAATTTATAGCATAACATAAATAATGTTAGGTGGCCAAGAGTTTGCTTGTCAGTGGTATATAGGACTTGAATTCCTCTTTGGATATAGCGTATATGCTATGATCTTGTAAAGCCCTATTCATATACATGAGGATTATTTATGTGTACAAGGCTTTAAAGGATCAGATTTTGTCATCTAAATTTGCAAGGCTTCTTGACTCTTTACTGCTTGTTTTTTGGGGTAATTACTGACAGAAGAGACCTAATATAGTGGAAGCCAAAGTAAACAATAGAAAGGTACCTTGTGTTCCAGAATTAAAACTTCCCTTTTGAAAAAGAGTATGGATCTGTGCAGGGAGAAGTATGGATCCACACTCCTTTGTGGTGCTTAATAGCATATTAGTGGTCTGATATGTTTTCAAACCAGTACTCTGGAGTGTTGAAGCCTCACCAGCTGCAGGGATTTGCAGAGTTGGAGGTGGAGAGGGGTCTACAAAGAGCCCATCAGCTCCTCTGCACAGCACTGCCCTTACAGGGGGCCATCACTGCTGTCTTCCCATTTGTGCTGAGCATTTAGGAGAAATAAGGCACGGTCTTATATCTCTCATCTAAGCTGGCTACTTGCTTTGCTTTCTGTGTAAATTCTCAGGATTTTTTGTTTATCTTTGCTGCCCTTTTAAAATGGAATAACATGAAAATAACAGATACAATTTCAGAGACACTTCTATAAATTTTATAATGATCCCTTTTCATCCCCATCCATATGGCAAGAACAAAAATATCAGCAAATAATATTATTTTCTGGATCACTGGCAAAATTTATGGAGGGAATCTGCTCTTAAAATGCAAGACAGCAGTTTGTAGTCTTTTCTGTACAATATACTGTCTCTTACTGTGTATTTTGGCAGCACTTGTAATCTCCTCCTGCTCTGTAAAAATATAAGACCCTTTTATACAAAGATACAAACACTCAGAAGGGAGACTCCGCACGCATATCTTATTGATCTATTTAGTATGATAGATTTTTTCATGCCCTTCTCTGAAGCATTAAAACCTACTGTTTTGCTTTGACATTTCTGTAATTTCAAACTGTATTATGTAGAAGTTGGTAGCAGTGTTCAAAGCCAAGGACTTGATTGGCAAGTTTTAGCTGTGAGTAAATTTTCACAGCTGATCCATAAATCCCCAACAGACCATTAGGAGCTTCAGAGCGACTCTGGCAAACTCCCCTACAATAATTGTAGTTTTAAGTTTGTTATATTTAGTTTTCTCACCTCTTAGCTGGATGCCAGGGGACCTCACTAGAAGTAAACCAACTCTGTATCTACTTTTTTTCTCCAAGCTAGCAGTTTGCACAAATAGCACAGCGTGGGAGGAAGGCTTGCTGGTTGGCTCCTGGTGGACAAAGCAGAGACTGACCAAGAGTGTGACTTGTGACAAATGGACTCCAGATTTGGGGTTAGACATTTTAGTAATTCAAGGAGACTTGGAGTACATAATTTTTAGCCCTCCGCCTCCAGCCCCTGTTCTTAAGAAATAACAAAACCATCAAGGGAGCAGGAAAAAAATGCATCTTCAAGCTTGAACATGACAGAGTTGTATATAACTGTGTGAGACAGAGAGGCAGCTCTTAAATTAAGTTCCCTGAGGTAATTGTACTTATTTATCTGTAGCAAAGCTGGCAGAGCGGCCAGCTTTCAGGAGTCAGCACTACACTAAGAACAGAACTGCATGGGTGGCAGCAGTGGGAGCAGCAGGCGTTGTTTTTTGGGTGCCGGAGTTTAATGGTGGGGGTATTGCTGGACCACCTGGAAGCCTGCCTTGGAGAACACATGCCCCTCACATGCAGGAAAGCCATGCTATAGGGACTGCATTGCATCTTTGATAAGTCCTGTAGAATGCTTCTTATACAGTAAGCCAGACAGCCTAATAAAGCCAGAGGAGAGGTTCCTATTGTTCCCCTGCATTTAGATCCTGCTGGTTGGGCTCTGAAGCAAACTCAGATTTGACTGCTCGTTTGAGCAAGCAATGCATATTTTGTATGCTTCCTTCTGAAATCGGAACTGCTTTGCCAAAGATGTACTTGCCCTTTGGTGGAGTCTGGTGTATCACCTTGCTGAAGGGACAAGAGGGCTGTGTAGAAGGAAGGAGTGTGTCTGCATGGTAAACTCTTTCAAAGGGTATTTTTCCTTTTCTAGAAGATAGAAAATAAATTGAGTATCTCTGTCCTCTGCCACAGAAAACCAACCCCTCATACCTAGAACCCATGAATGATTTTTTTACACAGGAGGGTGAAAGAGAAGCATTATATGAATGATTTAGGAAGGGAAATGAAGAAGAATTGGTCCTTGAATTTTCGATTTTTGGTTTTTTTTATTTAGAGCAAGAAAAGCAGAAATTTCATTTATATCAAAAACTCCTTCAAAAATGCCTTCATGTTACAATTTTAATTTAGAAGGATCAGAATCTTTGTTGATTAGGGTCTTGTTAGGATAATGATAGAGTAAGTAACTATAAATAGTGATGCAGTGAGTGATGATCTCTTCCTACAAACTTTGTGTTGAACTTAAGCAGGAGAAAGTAAAAATATCAGCCAACAACCTTCTTGCAAGGAGGCATCTCTGCAATAGAGGGGTCTTCAGTTATGCAAAAGGACTTCGTCATCTCTTCAGTCTTTAGTTTCAAGTGCTTTAACTTCATTTGATGCAAGAAGTCAAGTGGAAGTTGTCATTCCAATGGTGGGAATGGAGTGCTCTTGATGCCTGGGCCTGTTTTGGTATCTGCCCAAGAGATGCTAGGAGTGTTAAGAGTTAATGAGCTCATTTCATGTGTACAAATGAAAGGCAGAGCATGCTTCTGCTGGGAGAAAAGACAGTGACCTTCTTCTTAATAGCATAATGGAAAAAAGTGTTCAAAACTGTATGGAACTTCCAACATAAATTGGGATTGGTTTAGGTAGGATTGTGGGAAAAAACCCAGTAATTAAAAATGCAAAACTGTGTTAAGATTACAAATAAGAGGTATCAGTTATATGGGTGTAAGCAAACTGCACACATCTTCCTAGGCTCACATGCCTAAGTTTTATGCTCTGCTTTATTTCCTCAAGAGCTGAATGGATGGGAAGCAGGTAAATAAAAGGGATGGCATGGTCCTTCTGTGCTTTTGGACACAGCTAAAGATCGTAATGGCAGGGTGTCCTCATCCAGGAAGTGCTGACCAGCAGGATTTTAATGCAAACTTCAACTGACTTGCATTTCACTTCCCTGGCAAATAAAGTTTGCAAATGCTTATTCACAGAAGTAGCTGGAGTGAATCAATGACCAGTATTAATGCATGTGGAATTTTACAGGTAGAGCCTCAGATGAATCCATAAATAAAGGCTAAACATGAGAGGGGGGATGATTCTAAAGTCTTACTGCTGATTGTTGCTCTAAAATACAGGCAAGGGAATGTAACTGTGGAAGGGCATGGGAGACTTTAGCAGGCTTGTTTTCACTGCAGGATTAATTCGGACTCCTGCCTAGGTTTTAACCATTGTCACTATCAAGAAAATTAGTTTTAGTTAAAAATGTGCTTTTGTAGCACCTGAGGATATGGGGGAGAATCTGACCTTCACTTGCATAGCTGACGCTTTGGGATGAGTATGTCAGAAAAATAATCTACAAGCTGGTTAGCCTTCATTTCCACCATTCCCTGAAGGACAGAAAAGTTCTCTATGTGATACTATTGAACAAGAAGAGTTTCAGTCCTGCCCTGCTGTGAAAATTTGCCAGCCTGAAACAGAGTTGGATGGGCAGGGACCTGCTGTGGGGAAGTTTCTGCTTGGATTAGGTCAATCGGAGAATGTCAGGAAGGTGAAGCGTGTGAGGGAGCCATACCCAGAGGAAGAATGTTTCTTTATGTGGAAAAGTCTATGTACTTCTCCCAGCTGCTTTGGGAGAGCTTAGGCATTATGTCAGCATTAAGTCAAACAACATTTCTTCCCTCCTGCACCCACCCACCTTCTGGTTGGTGTTGACATTTTTTTCCCCAACTCTTAATTAAAATGAAAATGAAGTTAAGGTGCAAACTCTGTCATTTGCTTTTCTCTCCTCATAATAGAAAACTACGGCACTAGTAATTGCAGTAGGTGACTGATGGGAAAACAAAGTGTCTATTCCTGTGTGGATGTTGTTTACCTGTGAAGGGGGCAGAGCATTTGAGACGTTCTCTAACTTGTGTGTATGTCTTTGAAA
This sequence comes from Dicrurus megarhynchus, assembly GCA_013399195.1. NCBI lineage: Eukaryota > Metazoa > Chordata > Aves > Passeriformes > Dicruridae > Dicrurus > Dicrurus megarhynchus. The sequence goes on from VXAD01009138.1 coordinate 270,144, forward strand.
GTGAAGTGATTTGAAGAAGCAAACCAGAACTTTTTCCTGTATGAAAGGGTGCCTAGGCTTATCTAGGGCCACAACAGGATATTAATAGAACATACTGCATTTCCTTCACATAAAAATACGAAGGGCACTTTGCAGAGAAAAAATCCTGCTGTCCCCTTCTGTCTTTGGGACCAGCTCATCACCCAGCTAAAATTAAAACATGAAGTCAGGCAGTTCTTGCTCTCTATTTTTAAACTGCTTCAGCATATGAATGTGAGTGTGAAATCTTTCTTTAGGCCTCTCTTAACTTAATTACCTACTTATTCAAAATATTCTCTTCTCAAATTGCTGAGCTATAATTATATTAATCTTTTCTGTAGACACACTTTAGCTAGTTGATGTTTGTTTAATTATTTTTATGCTTAATTTTTAGTTTTGTTATTATTTACAGTGATGGAAAACTCATGGTAAGTGTTTAAAATCTATTTTGATGGGTTAAAAAACTAGCAAGTAGGTAAGGTTTCTGTGTATCTGTTTCATGTGTTCTTCTGGAAAATATCATGAGGAAGTGCACTTAAAAAAAGTATTCGAATTAAATGAAAACAAATATCTTTTTATTCTTTCATTTCTTCACATCTTTTGCTTTGTGCAAGGTTATTCCTATTTTATTTTGGTTTTATGTCTTTTCTTTTGTTTGTGTGAAAGGGGCAATGTAATCCCAGAACAGGAGGTGCAGTGGAACTGCTTATACACTGTAGTTTTGTACCGTTTTTCTGCTGATTTGGATATACTGAATTCTTCTTCCTGCATTTCACTGAGTTTGAAAAAAATCCCTACATCTTCCTTTCAAACGGAGCTGCCTTTGCTTGCCTAGAGTGCTCCTGTTTTCCAGAGGTGCAGTCTCAGCCTGCAGAGGGTGTGCTTCCTCCTGCAAAGCCTCCTCTCCCAGCTCCGCGCCCATAATCCCTGTCCATGAACACAGTGTTTGGAACCCAGCGCTGCTCCCAGAGGTACCAAGGGAAAAGGGTGTCTCTGCTCCCTGTGGCATTTGTCCCTTGACTTCTTTGACTTTTAGCTGTTTGGAGCACAGGCTGTGCGATTTATTCCCAAGTGACCCCTTTCCCTGGAAAGGACACTCCTGAGAGAACACAGTGCTTCTTTGCGTACTCTTTTGTGACTGGCTCTTGATCCTAACCATAGTGCAAAATGGAAATAGAGGCCCTTTCCTTCTCAGTGTTTTCCTGGTTCCTTTGCTTTTGTCGGTGGGGAGTAGCTGTGACATTGGAGATTTTGGAAAGAGTTTTCCCTGCAGTTTCCCATGTCTGATCAAGCAGTGATCAGGCTCCACTGTGCTGGTCCTTTGTGTTCTGTCAGGTAGATGAAGCTGGGTGAGGTGGTCAGTTTTGAAAGGCATTACCTTCAACATCTACATACTCCTGCAGCATGCATATGAGAGTCTATTTGCAGTCCTACCCTTGACAGCTGAATAAGTGGCCTGCTGCAAACTGTCTTTAGGGTGGCTGGTACCTGGGGATGACACTAATTGTGGTTACATCTGCCCAGGCAAATCCTGCTTGCTGTTCTGACTTCTGGGCTTTCACACATCTTCCACTTAACAGAAACACTGGAGATTTCATATATTTGGGTGTTGGATGACAGCGCGTTTATATCACTGGTGAGAAACATTGCTATTCACAGTAGTTAGTGTCAGTATGGTTAGATAGCTAGACAGTGATGTTAAGTGACACAAACCTGGAGTCGCAGTCTTTTGGACACATCTTCCCATGCCAATCTTGGTGCTTGGAACAGTTTGCCCATTAATTTGTTCCAAGCTTCCACCCCCTCCCTGCCCTCTCCAGAAAACCCTTGGCAAACCATCTCTTCTGTAAATCTTTCTGGCTGGCTGCTGTCCCTCTGTTCATGCTCTCCTGTACTGTTGCCCATTTTTTACTTCAGATTGAAAATTTGTCAGCACAAAGATTTATGTGACCATATTACATCCTGTAAAGAAATATACAGACCCTTTGTTATTTGAGAAATGTAAAATTTAATTTTCAGACTTAAATACAGATGTGATGTTCACCTGGACAATTTTTTTAAAAGTAAGGTTAATTACGTTAATAATTTTCTTTTCTTCAATGGAGAATGCAGTCCAATGTTAGAAATGCCAGACTAACAGTATCTGGTGTACAGAACTTCTGCTTCTGTCATCTTTGTCTGCATCTTCTGCTGCTGTTTAGCTTTCAAAACTGATTCGTTTTGTATGTTTATTTTGTAAGTGAATTAGTGAAACACATGCTTGACAGAAGTATCTTGGCAAAATCAGTGGTGTTCACATACTTCTGTGCTTGAAATGAAGCCTGAAAAATTTGCCCTCTGGAATGTTACATTATGTTTTGGCCACTGGAAATGAAGCACCTGACAACATTAAGCTATCAGAAGGATTTCCAGTCATGGGCAAGCAGCCATTATGTATATGTTGAGCCACAGCAGGAGATCTGGACAGCTTTTGATTTACTAGTGCTCATCTGTTCAATATGAACTGGCAATCAGGACAGCAGTTATTCTCAACATTGATTGAAGAGTACTGAAAGGGAAAGGAGAATTTCATGCATGCAAGTCTAGTAGAATTGCTGATTGTTCTAGATAATCTTAAAAGTGCATTTCTCAAGGTGGCAGAAAGAACTATTTTTGTAATGTCTATGCCTGTTTAAAAGTATCTTACCAGCTTTATCTTATTTTAAAGCAGACACTTTAAATTCTCTAATGTCCTTTTCAATAGATGGGTTAAATAACTGGAGAATTAAAAACTGTATCTGTTTTTTAGCAGCTTGAGCATTTATCCATTTGTTTGAATGCTGCAGAGTTCACATGAACAGATTTGTTAGCTGAGGTAAATGTGTGGTTTTAAAAAGACTATAAAAATTCTTACATTTTCTTCATATTGGGGCTTTAAATAGTTGTAATAGTAGACTATTTGCAGAATTTGAAGCATCCTCCTTTTCGTTTCTAAAAACGGAACATAAAATGTATTTATTTAAGGGGGCAGTAAAACCAAAGAGCCAGGTCATAAAGCTTTTTTCACTGAAGAAGATTCCTGTCACATGACCTGATAATGAAACGAGACAAAATAACTTCCTTGTGTAGCATATCATAAAGTTAGAAAAGAAAACTTCTATCTCAATGTTAGTAATAGAGATGTATGTAATATATCAGCATTTTTATGTGTGCGTGTGGTTTTTGGGGTGTGTGTGTTTGTGCACTTATATACAGTTTTATTGACGTAAGGAGCTCCTGTTTTAGAGATTATGCACAATTTTAGCTATTAATATTACTAACCTTTCCCAACGTATAAATACTCTCTTCTGGTCTCCCACACAGCTGCCATGTCATCCAAAAAGGCCTGCGCTCCTTTCACAAGGGAATTATATAAAATCAGTTTTAGGATAATCATGTATATGATAAACTACATTGTCCAAAAGATCTCTTGGTTTCTTACCACATTTCTGGGGCCACCTGGGTCAAAGCATTGATATGGTGGAAAATGACTTTATATTTTCAGGGTGTGATTTTAGAAACAAAGGGTTCGCCTTTTTCTTCAGTTGAGATTTCAGATTATTGCATGACCTGTGACATGACCTAACTTGTACAGTAACTTCTAGAAAGTACTCCTTCTATAGGTTTTACCACATTTGTAAGAAATTTGTGACAAGGTTAGCCTGACTTGATTTTTTTGAGAGCTGGAGATCATGGAAGAGTTGAGATTGTTGTAACAATGTGGCTTTGTGTGGAAAGTCTGTGTTTATATATATATATACATACACACAGATATATTTTCTTGAACTGTGGATAATCACCCTGTTGCATATCTCCTTAGGGATACTGAAGCCTTGGAAGTAAAATGGGAATGGCTGCCTGGGAAAGCCAATCCAGAGGTTTCATTTACTGAGCTCTCTGCAGGTTGCCCTATTAAGGGCTTGGCTTTGTCTTACTGGAAAAAATATCTTAAGAAGCATGGTGGGATGTATCAGCCCAGGGCTATTTGTAAAGGGGATCCACTGTGAAACTAAACTGCTGCATGTTGTTGACTGTTGCTGGCTTTCAGCTGTGGAACGAGTTTCACAGAAATGGGTCTAGGGGGTGTTGTGTAGACTTTGCTTCGCATGCCAGAAGCGGTGCTAGTCCCTTGTTGGAAGGAGCAAGGCTCGCTTCTCTTGTAGTGAGAGCAAGCCCTGCAGCACGTGCATCCTAGGCCAGAAATAAGCTAGGATGCTGGACGTCACTCATGGGAAAAGTGGGTGACACTAAAGGCAACTGTGACTATACAAAACACGATGTTTGTCTGCCGAGTCGCTCTGTGGTGCATTGTTAGAGCAGCATTTCTCTTCAGCAGCTGACCATGAGCAGTTTTTTCTGCCTCTGTCAGCACAGGAGTAGTGGATAGACCAGGAATAACCTATATACATAGCTCTGCCCACTGCCAGCCTGTCCCACCCACTCCCTGAGCTGTGACCCAGCTTTCTGTGTTGTTGTCTAATGTCATCACACTTTTGAGTGTCTCTGCATACTTAACAGAGGGTGCTAACCAGACATTGGGGAATGTTCAAATCACCTTGCTGGTCCTGGAGAGCTCCATCACAGTGTGGTTTCTTTGAGCTAACTTATCCACTGCAAGGATGGATTTAGCAAGAAAACTTACCAGTGGAGATTTGCATTGGTACATAATTGGTTAAGGATATAAGCTGAAAATCAAGTTTGTACTTAGGTATGGTTTTTATTAAGAACAATATCCTACTTAGGACTTTAGTAACATATTTTAGAAATCACTCTTCAGATGCTCTTTCTGGAGCTCAAACAGTTGTGTTATAAATGAAGAACGGATTCAGGAGGCTTCACAGTATTAGTGATTATACTGTAATGTTTTCCAGATGGTAGAACACGATGTAATCCATACTGCCCAGTTTGTTTCACTGCACTGGATACCGTTATACCCAGTAAGTAACCAAGAGACTCTAAGAAGCTCATCAGGCTGTTATGAACAATAGCTGGTTAATCCATATATTCTTTATTACGTTATGAAAACTGCAGATTAACAAATCACTTGGTGAATGCAGGAAGATTGATTGCTACTCAGAGCTCTTTGAGAACTGGATATGCAACTCGGATTAGCTTAGCTCAAGCTACACATTGGTGAATGAATTCCATTTACCTCAGGGCTATGAAGTAGTTTACATCTGTTCAATTGCAAATTCCTCTAGCTGCACTGGGTAGTTTTGATTCCTCTTTGGAGAAATGGCAGGAATGTTGATTTGTTGCTGTTTACATTGATCTGGAATAAAATCACAGCATTAGCATCACTGGTTGTGTGGGCATGGTGGCTAAGGTCAAATTAATTGTGGCTTGCAGTTGCTCATAATTCTGCCAGTGTTCATGCAGTAATGTTATTTACTAACTGGTGCTTTTATTAGGCTGACAGACCATCATTTGAATGGAAAACCCATCAAGTTTAAGTAGGCACTTAACTCAGGATTTTCTCAGCATTAATTGAAGGCGCCAGGGGTACTGTGCTGGGACAGGTGCAGTATTGCTGCGAAGAGGGAGGATTTGAGGAATACATGGGGAAGGAAAACTCCCTGTGCATCCTGACATCCAGCTGTGTAGGGTTTCTCACTTGAACCCACGTACAAGAAGTGTCCAAGGGAGATTAGGGCTGGGTAGGAGGTTTCAGTCTGCTGGCAGTTATCTCACAGAGTGGGTTTTGTAGGCACTTCTTTAGGCTGTCCTACCCTTTGGTTAAATCCAGAAAAATGGGATGGAGAGAAGAATAGCAAAAGAGATATAAATACATGGTTTTTACTAGCTTCTGGAAATGAGAAAACTTCCTGAGGTGGGTTTAGTATCTTGTGGTTGTCTCATTATCTATGAACCAGCTGCCCATAGGTTGCCATTGGCAGGTTCAGATCACTGGGTTAGCTGATCTGATCTGGCATAGCTGTAGACTTTAAGGAGGGTTGGAACCCTCCTTAAAAACAGACTATATCTGATATAGTCTGTAGACTTTAAGGAGGGTTGGAACAGGAGCTGAGACACACTGGAAAGCAGAGCAGTTTCCAACAGTTGTTTTTTTAATCGTTGTGTGTTGCTGTTTTACCCACTGACTTCCTCATCTGGTTTTTATCATGCATGGCATTGTTTAACTGGTAGCTGTTTTTATTTTTCCTTTATCATATCTCTGGAGAATTTCACAGTTCAGTGTCAGAACAGCCCCTTTTAGGGAAGGAGGGAAACAGGAGAGGTTTGCATGATGCACATGTCTCATTTTACAGTTTCCTGATGATCTTCAGTTTGGCTGCTTGTAAGGAGCATTTGTTGTTTGTAGTCACTCAACCAGGCTTGTTTATTGACTCAAGTTGTCATTGCTCACTGCAGTGTTGCTGGTGATTAATGTGCTTTGCCATTCTGATTGCTACGGCTTGTCCTCTGAAACAAAATTAATGACAGTGGGTTTTGGTAATTGAAGAGTAGCAGAGACCTAATTACATTCTTCATTAAATATTCCTCTGAGCCCAGGGGAAGAGCTGTGATGCTCAGTTTCATGTAACCTCTTTTCCTCTTTTTGCAAAGAGTTTGTGGAGAATGGGCTCACTAGCCTGATTCCCAGGCTGAGGGAAGGGACAGAGGAGGGGAAAACCTCCTGAAAGGATAACGTTTTCATGTCCTTCTCCCACAGACCTTCTCCCTTTCCTCCTGTGCTCCTCAGCAACTTTTTCTTCAGGTTTTCTCCGACACAAAATCTTTTCAGTCTTCCTGATGTCCTGCCATGTCTGGATCTGTCATATTCCTAGTTTCTTCTCCTTTACCAAGCCTTCTTTGCTTTTATAATTTTTTTTTTTTGGTGTGATAATTGACTGCTTCTTCCTCAACAGCTGAATCTTGTGTGTAAAGCACAAAGTAGAAATATGCATTGCTTCTTCTCATTTGTAAGAAATGCTATAGAGAATCACAGCAGACTGGACACCTGGAAGAGTTTTTACTCAGAAATCTAGCCCACTGACTTAAGATTTAAGATGGTAGGAATAGAAATTCAACATCTGTTTGACTGAGAGAGGCCAGAGATTTTCAGACTTGATAGAAAGCAGAAACTTCATGTTCTGGAAACGTAACATTTATCTAAAGCCTGAAAATGCTCTATTAACAGTGGCTTTCTAGCACTACAGGGTCTCTCATAAAAAAAAAATTTATTTTCTTGATGAAGGAGGGAGCAACTGTAAAAGACATTACCTTCCTGAGGAGGAGTAGGGAACCTTCTGCGATTCTAGGAGCCCTTTCCTGTATTTTAAAGAGGCTATAAACTGAGTGGGGATCCTGCCTGGGAGGATTTTTGGCATGCAGAGCGCTGCTGTAAGCATAGATTTTGTGTTGGCTCAGCGCACAGACTGCAGGGCTCGCAGCCGTAAGCGCAAAAGGTCAGGATTGCATTTAGCCCATAACTATCAACTCTGTGATACAATATTAGTCATAGAAACTTGAGAAATTTGTTAGATACCCTGAGTTTGATTTGGATATCTCGAGGCTGTTTTTAAAATTCCATTGCAGTTTAAAGTGGTACTGCCAGTAGGAAAGTCAGTTGATCAAAAGATAGTGTTTTTAAAAGATTTTACTTCTCTTCTGCTTTTTGTGAATTTACCATCAACTTCTAATTTTAAAAGAAAAAAGTTATCTGTCAGTGTAAAAAAAGCTGTCTGTCTAGAAGTAAATTCTTTAGGCATAATATGGTTAAAATACGTTCATGCATCTATTTAGTTGCAGCAGTAGTACCAGGATCATTTTAGCACAAATAGGTTAAAAAATTATTCAGACACAAGTGAGATTTTTTTATGATGCAAATATTCCTTTAACATTCTTAACTACATTTTTCTTCCCACCACAGCTCTCAATTTCTAATTAATCTCAATTAGGCAATTTTTGTTAATCAGTAGTGCAGTACCGTATTTTGTCATTGTTTCTTAGGAGCTGTTTATCTAAATCTGCCATGTCAAACTGTAATTTTATAGGAAAGCTACAGAGCAAACCATAAACTATTTCTCCTGCATAAATCACTTTAGTCATTAAACATCAGGTTGTGTATATTAACCTTGCCCTTTTTAAAGGGGGAGGCTTTTATAAAGCAGACACGTGGTCTTTTGTCTTACTTCCAGAAAAAAAAAATTGCAGAAATCATAGAACAGGATATCAAATGGTATTGTTTATTTTTTCCTATTGATAATAGATAAGATCAAGGCAGTAACCATCCAGAAGTCGTTTCCTATGCAGAGTCTCTTTTGAGTAGGTTACTGGGAAGTGATGTGGAGCTGCTGTGTACATGGGACAAGCAAAATGGAAAATCACTTAAATTTATCCACTGGTCAACAATAACATACTGTGGCACATCAGGCAATATTACTGTAATTAAATATTTTCTATTTAGATAGATTTAACAAAATGCCTCATGATTGTTCATATTGTAGCTCATTGTTGTTTACTCTATCAGTGTATTTCTTCTCTCCAAGTCAGCTGCAGAAATGTCCCATTTTTGTGCGTGTTCTCTAGATATGTTGAGCACAGAAGTTGAAATCATTAGCTCAAAAAGCTGTTACTTTATGAGTAAATTTTAAATTGTTTCCCATTCTTGGATATATAGGTAGTGCAGAAGGAGGACACATGTTTTTATTTGTATCCCATCAAGAAGATTGCATGTCACTGAAAAAACCCTCTTCCAAAAGCAGGAGTTAATTTTTCTGGCAAAACAAATTCCTGTGGGGTTAGAATCTCAGATTGGAGATGGGCAGGTCAGATTCTTTATTGCATCTATACAAAACATATATAATATTTAGCTTAGAATTTAATTTAATTTATATAATGAAAGCTATTTAGGCATATCTGAATCTCTGTAGTGGTATTTTGAATTGTTTTTTGGAGCACATACAGGAAAAACCTTGAAATATTTTTTTACATTAAACGGCTACTTTATATTTTAGTTTAGGCTTGGAAATAACTCATTAATTTAATTTAGTTCAGATTTGTGAATACAAATATTTTAAATATGAGGAAGTGCACATTCAAGAACAAATGTGATTGAATACTGTTAATTTCATCTGGTTTAGTAGGTAATTTTGTTCTATTCTGTACGCTGATCACTTTGTCAAATGTGATTAGTTAAATACTACTGTATAATACCTGGGCTTTCAGTTACTATTTACACATGATTTCCCCCCTTGATTTAATGAAATTTTTGTTCTCTCTGCAACTGTTCAATGCCTTAGGATTCCATTATACCTGAAGATTTTGAAAGGCAAATATTAATTATTTTCTAAAGCTTTCTGATCTTGAATTTAAAACACATTATGAAATTTATGTTCTTGTATAATCTTGGAAAAAAAACTGTCAGTACTCAGTTTATAGAATAGATGATTTTAGAATATACGATTTTAAAATAAAAGCAAAGACTTTCCTTAAAAAAAGAAGAAAAAAGTTTCTTATACAAAAGAGTCTTCCACTGGAAATGTTTTTGTTCTGTTGGTTTGCAAGGAAATCTGCATGTCTCAGCTAAAAAGCATCCCACCACCTTTTTATTACTCAAACTGCATATCTCAGAATCTGGTTTGTTTAATTTTATTATTAAATTATGAAAATACGAAGTGGAGAAAGTGTGGATCCAAAATCTGCCTATTTGAAATAGATAAAATGAATTGATTTGTAATTGGGAACACCTAGTGGAACCTGGCAGATAGTCTTGTTAAACGCATTTACTTGGACCCTAATCTACAAACTCTAGTTTACATTAACTTACAGATTGTCCTGACCTTAAGTTCTGTTTCAAGTACCCTGTTCCCTTTCAAAAGATAAATTTTCCATAGGCCAGTGCTTATCTGCCTGGCTTCCTGGCTGACTGGGATTTAAGCTATTCTGCCTTGGAGGACACAAGCAGTTGAATCGTGTGAACTCACATGAGTGCTCAGCAAGAACATGGGGCATTACTGAGTTTTTATCAGAGGAAAGCAGACAAAATTTTATAAGAGGAGAAACGCAAAAGCAAAGATAATGAATCAGAAAAGGTAGTATATTTGTTTGACTTGATGATATTGGTTTGTTAAAATTGCTTGGAATAACTTTTGGTGGTTAATGTTATTTTTTTCCTCGATAGATAAAAAGGAGGAGAAAATAGTGTATCTCACTGCTGTGTGTGGCTATCCAATCTTTTGTTAAACATTTGTGCCTCCAATGTGTCATATTATTGTGTTGAGTAAAAAAGGCAGAGGGAGGTCTGTGTGTTTTGGGGTAGTGATGGTTTTGTGAAGACATCTACTGAAAGCATAATGTACAAGAGAAAGGACTTCAGGGTAGGATTTAGTTTTCTTAATTGCTCCTATTGCTCTTGAAAAGCATGCTTTTTCTCAAACATCATTCAGAGTTGTTCCCAAATGATTCCACAGCAGATATGGGTGCTGTCTTTCTGAAGTGCTTAATGTGATTTGCAAAACGACTAAGAATGAGATAACTGTGGAAATGTTCTCTGCTGCTTTCAGATGCAGACAGTCTATTTTTGACCTGGCGACCAATATCAAGCCCTGGGTTTTTGTTAGGTCAAGGGGGTGGACACCGAAGGCCTTATCTCTTTTTTCCTTTGTTGACAACATACCCTTATCCTTCCTGGGTCCTAGGGGACTGCTTGATAGTGCTGGCATTTAAAAGACCTAGATAGGAGAAGTCACAAACTTTTCTCTATTTTTAAGGATGCTCTCTAAAGTCACTAGCAAGGCTCAGTGAGCTACAGAGCTGTGGGAGGACACTGCTAGTGAGACCAGGAAGCCCTAGGAAACCATGCTTCCTTAAACAGAGATCTATTAAAAACATGAATTAGTGTTACAGAAGTGTAAACAATCTGGAAGTATAAAAAATGTTATAAGCATCTTTATCTATTTATTGGTTTTGTTCACCAGGTGTACTTTCAAAGTGTGTTTTTCTGGTGCATTTGGGATTTTTTTTAAATTAAACAATTAATTCCTCTGTTTTTAAGAAGGGCCGCTGCAATTACATAGTGTTTTATTTAAGAAGTTATTTATGTGCATTTTTAAAAAATATTTTTTGTTAGATAAGCAGTAAAAACAATGTAGGCCTTTTTAAAGATAAAGCATTGAAAGAAGCTTTAGAAGGAACACATCAAGTTCTGTGCAAACTGTTAGAATGCAAAAAAATTGCTTTGTTTGTGCTGTAGTGTGGTAGTGGGCAGATTCACTCACATTATGTTAAATGATGGGTTTTGTTTAACCATTTAGTGTTTTGGCTTGACACTGCCCCCTGCCCCAAATTCTTGGATCCTGCAGTGTTGAAAGAGCAAAGCAGTTTAACTGCAGTTGCTACTCTGTCTCTGTTTGTGGGTTAATATAAAGGATAACATAACTGAGAAACTGTATGTTTTAATTGGCTTTATTTATGTTGGTATTTAAAAAATAGAATAAAATAATGTAAATAGGGTGTAGCTGTGAAAATTTATGAAATCTGCAGCTATAAATAATGCACAAGAAGAAAATCCCGTAAGAGGTTGTACATTTATCACTATGGATAAATATAGGTGGTTTTGGTAAAGTGGTAGTTTTTCCTCTGTTTTCAGTCTCTTACGTAATACAGTAGCTTCCTTTAGTGGAAGGGAAGAGGCAGAGAGAAGAAACAATTTATTCAATACCAGCATTTAACTGGCAAATGGTTCCCTATCTAAAGACATACTTGCAAAATTTAAGCAGAACTGTGAAGAAGCAAGTGAAAATTCATGAACTTCTGTGTTAACAGCAAAATGAAATGTTCTTTGTGTGTGTTCAGACTGTATAAAAATGTAATTATTAATAACCACTAAGTTGCCTCTGTCTCTTCAACTTAATCATACCATGGAAAATACATTACAGGAATATTTTCCTCATGGTAAATACAGAATACTCTTTTCAGGGCTTATGGACGTTATTTTATGCGAACTGTTGATATGCCTACCAACATGAGAAATTGTTGTGTAATTGGGAATAGTGGTAAATTACACCCAAAAAAGAAAATTAAGGTGACAAATAATATGTATTTGAACTTGTGTTAGTGAAGCCTTGCAGAAACTACTATTTAACACCTGCATCGATGTAGTTTTATTAGGCAATGGGTGAAAACCTCTGTATGAGGGGAAATTACTGCTGTGAACAAAGGAAAACTGAAATTATTTCAAAATGAATTCTTAATCAGAGAAAACATGGTTATCATAGAGGCAGTTTACACAGTCCAGTAGCTCATGTATAAGGTCTCTCTGAACATCTTCCATGTGTTAACTGCTTTATGTCTAAATGTTATTTATCTGCAATATTAATCTGATGGACCTGGATGAACTGGTTTAAAATGGTTAGAACGAGTTTTATGAAACCTAACTCAGAGTACTTTTGTACCAAATTAAAAAAAATGCTATAAGTTGGTATTGATTAAGTTTAAAAACTAATTAGAAGAGCTGAAGAGATATTTCCTTGACACCATACTTCTTACTTATATCACTATAGGTAGCTTCTCAGTATCAGGTGAAAAACGGAAGTTGAAACCACAGAGTAAATCGTAGCCTAATTATGCCCCTGTTTTTCCCGAAGCAACAAAGATCTTCATATCCTTCAGGAGAAATTTGTTGGTGTATCTTATAAATTACTATTACAATAAATGGTTTCTGTGTCAGTCATCCCCACAAGTGATACTCCTATATTAACTACAAACAGCCCTAGTTATTAACTAAAAAATCCCAATAAGACAATGTGGTCACTCTGTCCTGGGAGTTTGTAATTCTGACTACGCAGATTTGTGAAATGCTCTTATAAAAAATTATAAATTTAGCAGCATAGGCTGCTCTGAAGCACTCCCTAATCCTACGGATTGTAAATGTAGATTAATCCCCAGTGACTCCTAGGACTGGATGAGTCGATACAAAAGTGTTTACCTGTTAAACAGTGTACTGTCTGCTTTTTCAGTGGATTGTATGTGGTTCCTATCTAGAGATCTGTGGAGGTGCTGAATGGAAACGTCAATGTTTTTTAGTGTTTAGTTTTCACCCGTTTTGAAACTGTCAAAAAGGGAAAAAAACTTAGAAGGCAAAAAAAAAAAAGCAGGAAAAATGAACTGTGCTAAAGAATGAGCTGCTTTGGTCCCAGCCAGGTCCTTTCCACCTCTGCAGTTGGAAAGTTGGGATTATTTCTTTAAGCCACCTATCTTCAAGGATTTAAACAGCCAAAATATTCTGCTTGAGTAGTAGAAATGGCTTAACATCTGTGACACATTGAAGTTTTCTATGTTAAAATTTGTCATGGTGACTTTTTAAATTTTCCAAACCCCAGCTTTCAGGCTCTTCATGTATCAGACAGGTAATACAAGTCAGCAGAGTATCAGAACCATGCTGAATGTAATAGATTCCTTCTGGTGGTATTTTGCTGTCCTTCACTTGGAGTTTGCTTTCTAAAGCAATGACCCGTGCGTTTTTATTTTAGCTGGAGTGAAAGCTAGAGAGTTTACTTTTTTATCAGATCTTAATGCTGGTCTTCAATATGGTTTGAGTAAAATGTTTCCCAGTAAATGGAGTGGCAAAGAAAACTCATAATCTTGTCGCTGTTGCAGCATTGTGTGACTGAAAACTGGAGTTGCTAAACTACAGCAAAATTTTTCGGTACTGGCACTGACCTGCTGTGTACAGCACTGGAAGCAAACCTGTGAAGGAGTTTAAGCTGCAAATTAATAATAACTCATTTGCACAATATATCAAATACCACATTGATGGGACATGAGATTTATTTATCTTTTACAAATACTCCAAAGCCATTGTTCAAGTACACTTAATAAAATCAGAATGGAATTGTATTCCTTAGAAATAATTAGTTCTGGAAGAGTTCTTTATGTGTACCTTTTTACTCAGTGCGTATATATTATAGGCATATAAGTAAGCAAATCATGCTGGTTTAGAACTCCAATAAATTACCAAATTATACCAATAAATATATCCTGTCTTACTACCCTCAAAGAGCAGGAGGCAGCATGAACTTTTCTCTTTCAGGAAGATGAAAATACATTTTTTATTCCTTTTAATATCTTCATCATATCTCTCAGTGAGATTGTACCAAAATTTAATATTTTAGAGACTCCTGTTCAACTCTCTCAGAATTTTAATTTTATGCAAAATTTCCAAAGTCAGTTGGCTTGAGGTTTTCTCTATGTTATTCATTAGTCCCCCTGGAGCTTGAAAATTTCTGTTTTAGAATTAGCAGTTCTATTTCTGAATCTTTGCTGCAGGATACCTCCCAGGGAATCCTCTGCATGCTCTCTGGTATCTAAGCAAAATAGGTGTTAATATCCAGTATTAAGATATGTTAAAGAAACATCAGGATTAATAAATGCTGTATTTCTGAATAAAATGGCGAAAGAAAGAATGGAAATGTTGGCTTTGTTGCGCAGGTAAATTATCTCGTTGCGTTCAGTTAGTGATTCCAAATACTCCTTTCTGACTAGCTGACATGAGACAATTTAAAGCCCAAGCCCAGTTAATTCTTATCAATAGATTTTCAGTCCTAAAGATGTTATTCATGAAAATTCATTCAATTGTATTTTTGGGCTTGAGAGAAAAACAAAACAAAAATCACCTTGAAATAAGCCAACTGTCTAACCTGTTTAGATGTTGGTAACCTCGACCACTCTCATTGAGAAGTGCCCCCTAAAGACCCAATGGAATTAGTGATTTTCTTTCTTTCACAACACAACTGGGACAGAGAAACCCCGTTTTCTTTAGCGGGAATGCTTGGACGCCCTCCAGTCAACTGAGAACAAAGAGTTGTCTGTCAGGGTCTGGGGAGCCCCCACATCTGCTTTTTAAACAGGATGTGGGGAAGGCTAAAATCCTCTCCATTTGTGACGCTAACATGGCTTTGAGAACACCTGGAATTACTGGACCCAGCATTTGAATCTTATCTCTGGAGCTGATTTCTGATAGACTAAATCCATTTAGGGGCCAAGTTTCTGTGTTGTGTGGGAGACTGGGCAGATTTTCCACTGGAGGTTCTTGAACCCTAAAATCTGAACCCAGCCCTCCCTTGGAAAACTGTAAAATAATTTCAACAAAAAACTTCAGGGAGACTGTTTAGCCTGTTTCTAGCTTTTATTAAAAAATCCCCCAAATCCCAAAACAACTACTAAAACAAAATAATAACCTAACAAGCAAAATCTTTTAGTAGTTTTTACTGCATTTCATTGTCCACTCAGAATTTTGTAAGCAAGCATATCAAATTTATGCCTTTGCTTTTGTTGATTGCTTTCTGTTTTAGTTGATTTAATTTGTGTGAATGTTCAGTGAAGCAGAGAATATTAAACACATAAACAGGTTGTTTAAGGAAGTTCCTTCTATGCTTGAAAGAGTACTAAAAATACCTGTGCATTTTCAGTAGAGCATGAAAGTGTTTCCTCTGATCAATGTGCAGTGAAATGGCCCAAGCAGTCAGCTTTTAGCAGAATGTATTTAAACATTTTCTAAGATAAATGGCTAGCTAATAAAAGAAAGAAATATTTTGGTAGAAAATTTGTGTTTCTATACATTAATGAATCTGTCTGTTTTCAACTAAATATGCTGTTGGAGAATTCTGTCAAAATTTTACATAAGTAATGCTGTTTACTTTTATTACATTTGGGATTGGTTTTTGTGTATCATGTCAAAAAGATTTGTTGGGTATGTATTTTTTTGTTTGTTCCATTTGCAATGAGGAAACCGTAATGGGCTACCATGCCCTGACTCTAAGACTGCTAGATGTAAGGAACAGCAGTTACAAAACTTGTTTGGGAAATTTACAAAGCTCTACTTTCCATTTCAAAGATTCTTTTTTTAAATCAATGGCATAATTGCCTGCATATTAAATAGTGTAGAATTTCTTAATATAAAAATAAAGAATCTGTTTCAGAATACATATTGTAATACATTTTACAAAACAGTTGTAATAAAAAAAAGTGGTTACAGTCATCTTTATTTCTGGAATTTTAAAGTTGGTAGGAAAGCTCTCAAAGTAAAGGGTTGACAACCATAATTGTAATTATGTGTTATTGAAACTAGTAGATAAGTGTTAATGACTACTTCTTGTATTCATTCCTCATCATTTATGGTAGCACATAATCTTAAAAGTATATCAACTTGTGTTTGATGTTTTTAATATTGGAAAACCCCTGCAATTAAGGGGGTGATTCAGAACTTATTGAGGGGCAATTGAGTGTGTTTATTCTTGTTTTGTTTTTATGGTAAATCCCAAAAGTTAAGGATGCTCATGGGTATTTCAATCAGCTCAGTTTCTGCTGGTTTTCTTGAGTACAAGTCTCAGTGATGTGCTCAGAATATTAAAATTTGTTTGTATTCAGCTTTGGTTACTAAAAGTACATGTTCAGTTTCATCTGTTGTATAATTGCTGTCTTAAAAAAAATCTTTAAAAAGCCACAAATTACAAAAGAGTTAATGTCTCAGATGGGTTTGTTACATCCTTCTTAGCAGAGAAGTCTGCAAAATACTGAAACTATAGCACAGGACATATCTACTTCATAAGTTCAAATAAAGATAATGATAAGATTGTTTGAAGGATTAGTTTTAAATCTAAAAAAATAGGGAATATTTTAAATGTAAAAAGTTAGGTGCTGGAAGGAAAATCCTGATGACAGCATTGGTGTTAATCTGGCTGGTTCACAGTTTGCCTTCACTCTTTCTTCTGGCAGTCTTAATGCCGTGTAATCCTTCATAATCTAAAACTGACTATGCACTTCCTTTTACTGTGAAATAAAATATCACCTAGAGGTAAAAAGAAAAGAAAGAGTAACAGTTACAAAAAAACCCCCCAAAGTAAATAACATGTTTTTCTAATTACTTCGGAGAAAGTATCATAGTTGCTATAACTTTTAGAATAATTTTCCATTACTACGCTGCTGGCAATCTATTCAACATTTAAGAAATTTGTTTTTCTGTATTTCTGTTCTGAGAGGTTTGAGCTGCACATACAACTAGAAGCTGCTATGCTGTTGGCTTGCTGGAATAAAGTACAATGAAAATAACCCTAGGTGTTGTCTGTTATAGTAAGAAAATCTTATTAAAAACATGAATGCTCTAAAAGTAATTTTTTTTAATGTTAGAAACTTGTTTTTAAAAAATAGTAATACCTGACTTGATGTTTTGTTATCTTTTTCAGTCAAATGTTTTCAAATTTTTTTTTAGTAAATTTTAAGTAAATTTCTGCATATTTCTAAAAGGGACAGTATAAGGAAAGTATAGCAAATATGAAAGACCGTTGAATGCTGGTAAGGGAAAAAAATTAATCTCTTGAACAAGTTATTTCATCAATATGTGAGAGTAGTTAAAATATTACGTAATTTCTGTTTCTGTGAATTTAATATATGCATGTTAATACTGGCAATGAAGAAATTTTCTTGAAATCCTCACTGAGCTCAGAAAGTTCTGTGCTGTCCAGAGCATACAGGGAATAAATGCAAAAGCATTTTGGTGTTATAGTTAAATGTCAGCGTACTACAATGTTTCAATAATATAAGCTTTTCATGTCAGAAAACTCTTTGACGTGTTTGGCATTAGATTTTTGTGGGGGATATCTATAATAGATCATTGCATAAATATTTTTAATTACCAGTAGTCCATGTTATAATACAGAAGTCAACTAATGATTATGTTTAACTATTACAGTGGGATTAACATTGCATTTTAAAGTTTTAAAAGATATAAATTTGTTTTCCTTTGCATATTTGTTTAAATATATTGAAAGTAGTTTAGTTTTCTTTCAGTTGTGTAACTGTACTTTTCCTTTATGGAGGCATTTTTATTCTTCTATTTTAGGGGAAAGTGTTTGTCGAACAAAAAATATCGTAGTGTGTTACCCGTGTGCTTGAAAACGAACTGGAAATAAAGAGCTCTAGCGTATACTATGAATTCCCTGTCTAGACATGCACACATGTATTACACAGTGTCTTCTTTCTTTTTTTTTTTTTTTCTGGAGTTTAGAAAGCTTGAAACTAACTGGATTTTTTAAAAAAATAAAGTTTATATTAGATTCCTTTCAATTTTTATATACAAACCAATTATCAGCGCTTTTGTTTCAAGTACTTGTAAGGAACATGCAAATTAAAAATACCTGAGAATTATTTGGTAACTTCTGTAAGATCTGTAAAAAGTAGTGACTGGAATATAGGGCAGATGAAATTACAGACAGCTCAGTAATCTACCATGATACTGCAAAAACTAATTAAAAATGTAATAACTAAGTGAAAGCATGAGGATGTTATGTTTCCCACGATATTTAGGGCAGGAGCAGTCTGTCGGTGCTAGGACAGGAGTGGGCAGTTGCAGTAAACCTGTTGAATTACCCACCTGGCCTTAGGTGTGGGGACTGCTCACCCGTTGCTCCACGGTGGCACCGCTCGCGCGGCCGCCGGCAGGACAGGCGGGCGTCCCGCGGCCACCTTGGAGCCAAAGCTGTCGTCCTCGGTGCCACCACGGGACCGAGAGCTCCCTGTGCCATTCCCCTGCGCACATCTGGCGGCAGCGGGTGCCTCCACCTCAAAGACTTTGTTAAGGATTAGAGGGCTTTAGCAAGGGTTCTGTGGTTTCGTTGCTCCAAGCATTGGAAAATGCAGTTGCGTCTTACACGGGTAGAGGTTACAATCCAGTTTGAAAAATGAGCTACAAGAGGTCCCCATAACACCATGGATTAAATAATGTGAGTTGAAGCACCAAACAGAACAAAATAACAGTGGAGAGAACAAAGGAGAGGAATCACACTAACAAGTAAACTGGGCACACAGACTACTTCTGGAAGTACTTGGGTTGCCTTGAGACAAAAGTAAACAATTGAATAGTTATTTGCCAGTATATATTTGGCTAGTGATAAGGTTCTGCAATATCTTGCATCCTTTTAAATTTGCATATTAATTAAAAATAGAAATATCATTCTCGTGTGAATGAACTGGGATACTCCCTGAGTGCAGTTTAAAAGATCAGAATTAAAATTTAAGCCATAGAAAACACAGGTGCAGAGAACATAAATAAGATTGCACATGTTTTAGCCATTCCATATCATGAACTGTTTAATTATCCTTCTCTGCTTGTAATTGAATATAGCCAAACCAGGCTTGTGTTTATGAACAGCAATGCGTGATATTTCTTACAAGATTCCTTTATGAGATTGCCATATTAACTGACACTCTTGACCAAAAGTCATTTTATTACCTTTAAGCCTGTCAGGATCAGAAGGTGATTCTTTTTTCACAGCTTGATATCAGATGAGATTAGTGTGGCATATGGAAATATTATTTGTGCTAAGATGTAAAAGATTAAGTTTTATAGCAGAGAGTTAAGAAAGCATGCAGCTTTTCCTTTTTAAATGGGCATGAAAAGCACTGATGTGCATCATCAGTGGTAATAGTCATCTCTAAGGAAAAAGCACCTGCCAGGAAACTTCACAGGGTAGGGAAAGACTGTGTTCATGCCACGGTTTTTAGTGTAAAGCCCAGTTGGAAGTATCTGAGGTTGGATGTTTTTGTTGACTTCTGCACAGCAAACTGATATGTCTGATTTGTATTCCCAGTGAATAAACATCTCTATCACCAAGCCCGTCTATGGTTCTCAGCAAAGGAAGAGTGCATTACGTTAACCTCTGGAAGGAGGCAATGTTACCTTTGTGTGGGAAATGTGTGGGTTTACTTTATCCGGTTCTGGCTGTGTTGCTGTTTCTTGGTGCATCAATAGGATGCTGGTGGTCAGGATGGCTGTATTTTCCAGTAGTCTGAAGACCTCTGGATTTCAGCTTTCTTGACAACTGGGATTATGTGTGGCTTTCAGTGGCCTTCTCAAGCTGCTAAAATGGCCACATTTTGTTGTGAGTTTGCCCATCTTGGCCAATTGCAATTGGGAGCTCTCCATAACTTTCATGTAGAAAGTGTTGGACAGAAAGAAAATATGAAAGAAGGGTGAAACCCCCATTGAGACTAGTGGACCTCTGAAGTCAGTATCAGAATTGCAGTCAACTCATTTATTAGTAATTAAGAATGACACTTCAGAAATAACCACCCCCCAAAACCGATTTGCCATCTCAAACAAGAAAAGAAAATATAAATTTTCTTGAAGTTCACTACGTGGAAGCAAAATATAGGCTTTTATACACGTTTTTCAGTTTGGGGAGGAACTAGGTTTTTTCAGGCCAGTGTTAGGCTGGAGAGAGGTTTGCAAAGAGGTCACCAAGCTGTTGGAAAAATTACTGTGACAATGCTGCAGTTAGTGGGTTTGTCATGTTGGGGCACTGGAGTGACATTGTGGCTGGTTGATCTCTTCCAGAAACCTCTGAACTCCGAGAATAAGTTTAGAGGTGATTATAGTATGCTGTATCATTTACATAACTTATCTATCAGTAACACTTCCCATATTGTCAAGTGTGTGTGTTTATATATATGCCTGCTGAAAGCATTGGGTTCAAAGGATAAACTCTGACAGTGATGTGGACTCTATTTGACCTTGTCAAAAGGTAAGTACCTCCTCTTTGGTTGTACTGCATTTCATAAAAGAAAAATCAAATGCCCACATTAGCCATTTCTTCTTCCTCTACACAGGCTATGCAGGACCTGTAAGAAAAAAGAGCAAGTCTGATTATAGCCCCTTAAGCTTTTGATGACAATCTATTTTAGTTTTTGTTTATAAGCATTTTATATTGTTAAAGACTTGACTCACGTTTAGGATAAAGGGCTGAAATAACAAGAATTTGGGTCACTATCGATAGTCAGCAATGTCTGTAAGTGTGGCTTTTCACCAGTTTTCATGCCATATTAATCACAAAGTTTAAGAGCAGTTGTGGGACCTGTCTCCTTGCCATCGGTCCCCAGCCTGTGTGCTGGATGTGTCAGCACAATGCCACTGGCAGATGGAAGAGTTGCAGTAAATATGCCCAGTTATGGTTTAACTGAAAAAGCTGTGGGAAAGGAAATACATTAATCCACTGTGGCTGTTTTTTCTTTTATGTAAGCCTCTGTAATAAATTGTGAGTTTTTCCTGGACTTACCCTTTAAATTTCTAGATTCCTTTCTTGATTGGAGGAGGGAGTAGAATGAAAATTGAACTGAAGCATTAAAAACCTCTTAAAAACCAGAAGCAACTGAAAATTAATTGGGTTGTGCATGTGGAAAGAAGTCCTCTTCCATGTGGCCTTTTTCTTGAACATGCTTCAGGAAATCTTGGTTTAGGCAGATCATAAAGTATGCACTATGTATACGAGAGCATTAGTTGTTTAGGTGGTGTTGTAAAAGTAATGTTTGGGAAGTGCTTTAAAGCCGGAAAAGATCACATCCCTGAATCTGGGAAGAGGTAAACTTGATGAACAATTTAGTACAAACTTGATATTTGAAGGTATACTAAATGTTTGATCTTTTAACCCTTTGGGGGTTAGATACTTTCTTCCTACATAATCAGGAATTTCACTGAAAGAGTGAATCTGATTCTCTGTCTTTGTTGTTTGTAGTTTTAAGAACATTTAGCATATAATTGCTCAGGCCAAAAAGGAGAGGACATTAAAATTTTACAAAACTTTTTTTTCTTAATTCAAAATTATTAATATAGTTTTGAAAATACTTTTGTGCCTCAGACATCTAATTTCTGTTTTGATTCTTATGTCATCATTTTGTTATTTTTTCAGTCACTACAATTTTTATATTCTTAAAGGACCCAATATGCTAAGAAGGAAATTCCATGTGCCATAAAAATCTGGAGGAAAATATCTTCTCCGCTCCCATTTCCCCTTCTCCACTTGCTGTAAATCACTTTTGAGGTGCATGAAAGCTTTATTCCTTACTTTTACATTGAGCCCTGCACAGTGTGGCAGCAGTGCAGGATACCATGGTGATTGTTCCAGTGCAGGGTCTCCAGTGTCTCCATAGGGTTCTGAGGGAGGGGTTTAGGCTCCTGCTCTCTGCAGATGCCACAGCTGCTGTTGTGGCATGTGGCACAGCTAGTTTGCCTGTTTGATGTTGATGTGGGTGTTGCTGCAAGGGCTGGTGACAAGTAGCTGTGCACTGAGGACATGGGTAGCAGGAGCCTAAACTTCCTCTGCAGAAGTGCTGTAAAAATGGAATAAAATGCCTGCTCAGGATGGGGTAGGAGCGGCAGAGGTGGGCACTGATCCAAGCCTAATGTATCTGCAAGCCATGCCAGTTGCTTTTGGTCCTTGTTGGGGTGGATGAAGCTGTGGGCAGAGCTCTGTGTTGTTACATCTCAACCCATTTCTTGTGCTCAAGCCAGTTTATTTTAAGCTATCTTGAAATATCTCTATGCTGCACCATAGTGGGTAATGTATGCAAAGTCATGCATCTCAGTGCTATCAGTTGCAAATTACTCTCCTGTCACATGGAAACCTTACAAGGAAAAAAGATAAATAGATGTAAATAGTGTAAGACTCAAGCTCAACAGTTGCTGACTTTTAAATACTGGTCTCTTGCTTTCCAGAAATTTTTGTGGAAGCTGGAAATACTCTAGAAAAAGGTGGCCACCTAAGGACACTGCTGAATTAAGCCATGGCTTATGTGTGTTCTGTTGTGTCAGTAATTTCATATCCTCCTAAGAGCTTGTCAATCTTCTTACAAGGGTTTGATGTGAACAAAGTCAGGGCAGAAGCTGATGTAAAATATGTATTACACAGGCAAGTCATGCACAGTGAAATGGCTAAACCCATGTGCATATGTCCTGTGGGCACCTCCTCACTGGTTAAATGTTATTTTTGTCAGGTCTCTCATGGTACTTATATACATGATCCATTTTGTTCACCTACTTGTGGCTTTTCAACACTGAAAGCACATTGAAAAAATGCAACTATTACCATAATAAGCCAAAACTCAGGAAAACTGTATCAGAGCTGATCTTTAAAAAAATTTACTGAAGTACATCGTGAGCAGAATAGCTTCAAGTTCAACTCTAAAAGCAGCTTTTGTGTGCTGGCTAGCGCTAGCTCTGATGCAGATGGGGCACCTAATTCCCTTGTGAAGGAGACATTGTAGCCGTGTAAAATGGAGAAGATGCAGATGTTTTCCTTGTTCAGATCCTCTCCTCAGTTAATGCCATACTATGCACCATGTGTGCACTGTGCCATGTGGATCCTGCAATTCTCAGAAAGGCTTTCTTTAAACTTACACTGCAGCATTCCAGAGCTGTGGCGACATGGATGCCCATCACAACCTTTCTCCTTCATGCGTCTTTTCTAGTGCTTGACCCGTGCCAGATACATAAGTATCTTAGGAATGAAGTTTTACAGACTAATTTCCCTTGCTGCTTGTTTTCTCATGTAAGACTTTTTTCCTTTCCTGCATGAGTTGCATTTATTTGTTGTTAGATAAAAGGTACAATTTCTTGTTCACAACCACAGGATTGCAATCTGAAGTTTCGTTAATGTTTGCTCAACTTTCTGCCACCATTGCATTTTGAGATACAAAATGTGAATCTCTTCTACCCCACAAGCTGACAGGTTACTTTTCTTCTTAAGTGTTCAATTGTTCTGTGGCTTGTCAAAGCGAGATACCCCAGATGTTTCCATCCTACCAGAGTAGGGGAGAAGTTTTCTTGACCTCAAGAAAACAGACTCAAGAACAGCCTAATGATTTGTTGGGGCAGTAAACTGTGGTTCCAGCCTCTGAGTGCCTTGTAAGCAGTGTCCCTAATGGAAATATCCACTGGCATATGTGGAGACTGAGAGGAAAGATTATGGCATATTACTGAGTCTTATTTCAGCATCAAGAAAACCAACTCATCAGCTGGGGGAACGAATTCCTCAGTCTGTTGTATTTGGGAAACAACCTTCTACTTAATTATTTAAAAACATTTTTGTAGTACCTTTTGTTGCATCAGAGGACAAGAACAAAGCAGTCTTATACCAGCTGTCTTTCTGATAAATGTCCCTACACAGACTACCAGAGGCCATGACATTCCTATTACCCCACCTTGATAATCGGAAAATCTTCTGTACTGGAGCATCTGCTCCAGGGCAGTAACATAGGAACATCAGATAAATTCTGTGTTTCGTTCCCTGGTGGATACATTCTTCAGCGAGTTATACAATAAGATTGTGTGAGAAAAAGGAGTTACACCAAATCCTAATTCCTAGGGATCTCCTCCCTAGGAATCAGAAAATTAGAAATATATTAATGACAGTGCATAAAGGTATTGATGACTAGAAAAAATGGGACTGACTCTTGACATAATTATGTTATCTAAGAAAGAAATCTTACACTAATCTTCAGAAAGAGTATTGTAAGGCCACTCCCTAATCCCTGTACATTATATCAGAGCCCTAGGTCTTCTGCACTTGAGCTGGAGAACTTGATTCTGCCGGGTTTGTAGCAGCTTCTTGGCCTGTCCTGAAATTTGGGGCCTCATTGCATGATGGGATAAACCTTCTAAATCTGGGCATCATCTGCTGTTTTGTTTCCCAAAATACATCATCCCTCTACCATAGTTTTTCTTTCAAGTTTTACTGCTTTTTTTAATATGAGCATGTGGGAGTAGCACTATTTTTCTGATCCTACCCCAAAAGCAACAGGAGCTGTGCATGTTCACCTGCATAGCATTGAACCTCTATCTTTAGCCGAGCAAAACTGAAAGCTTGAAAATGAGTTTGGGGGGACAAGAGACACAGAGATCTGATGTACAGGAGATACAGATTACCCTACACATGCTAAGGTCACAATGCCAAAAGGGCTTTTAATCTCTCAGACATCATGAAAATCTGAGAAGATGTTGTACATCAGCTAGTTGAACACAATCTTTAAACAGCCAATTTCAGTTTCTTAATGTTGGCTACCTTGGTGTATTTCAGCATGTTCATCAGAGGGCTATGAGGCTTTTAATGTTCCTCTGAAGAGCTGATTATTGCTGACAAATGTGGCAGAAGCTTTGTTCATCAGTAAGTGAATATTCATCGTAATGAATGACATTAAGTATGCTGATTAAATAGTAGTGGCAATCAGTAAGTTCTAACAAAATTAGCACCAAGTACCCTGTTTTTTCTCTTGATGAATCAGATCTCTGAAAACCTGTTAGAAATCAATCTCTTTCTAAAGAGTTTCCCTGATTGTTTATGAAGACGTACCTCAAGGCATCAGTGACATCTTGTCCATGTTCACCTCCCCTCTGCTCTGTTAGTCGCCAGAAGCTCTCCACAGCCCCAAGCATTGCTCTTCAGGGGGTTGTTCAAGCATGCTGGAATGCCAAGTGACCTTCGCTATTAATTGATGCTATGGAGATCAGTGGAAATGCAGTAGAATTTCCTAGTGGTAAATCTGGCATCCTTAATTTCAATTGCCTGTATTTTTCTACATCATTTGTGCAACCAGACAAGTTTGGGCTCCACGTGGCTCAGCAGTGTAAGCTAATTCAAGAATTATGAGCAAGTGTTACTTTTCAAAGTCATCTGCAGTTCAAGCTGCATTGTCAGGAACATGGATTTTGAAGACATTTAATGGCATCAATAAGCAATTGAATGAAACAGCCTAAAATTTAATTAACTTCAAAGATTTTTTTAAAAAATTCGACATCTCACACGAGAGCTTCATAGCACAAAAGTATGTGACAGTAATGCATAATGAAATGTAATGTTGTTGCACAATCCAAAGTGTTTGCCAAGGAACAGAGAACTATAATCTTCACAGAAGAGAGAGATAATAAGTTGTTAATCTACTTATCGTTCCAGCTACTACTATGAGCAAACATCAGATTATTTTGAGAAGTACATATGTATGTGAATATTTGTAATAAATAATTTATCCCACATTACGTTCCAGGGCAAGATTATTATAATGTGCTGACTTTGGCACAGAATGTGAAATCATTTAGAAGATAAAGCCAGTGCAGAATGTGTCAGCTTGCTTTTTAAAGCAGTGTCCTGCTATGAAAAAACACAGCAAGTATTGTGTGATCTTAACTAATGGGCTGCTTCTTGCAAGCACTTAAAATACAAAATTTCTGACCGGTCATTTTTAAACTCTCAAATGAATCAAGCAGGGGCTTCCTGCTTGAGAGAGGCACTGGCTCAGAATCTGTTGCTGCATTGCGCCTGAGATCTTTGAGTTGCTTTGGCCCTTTGGCTCAGGAGGCTGAGCTGGAGGAGCTCTTTACAGAGAAGTGGGAGTTCCTGGTGGTTTCAGCAGCATGTGCCTGAATTCCCAGGGCATCCAGCCTGGGATGGAGCCAGGGGTGGAGCCAGTGCTTCAAGTTCGTGCCTCCACAAATGCAAAACCCAGTCATACGCTGCCCAGCACCTTACTAAGATCCAGCAGACCAGCCCCAAAAGCCCTGTCCACAGCCAACTCTCCCAGGGCTTGACAGGTTGCTGGTTGATGGTGGAGAAGCAGAAGCCCAGCCTTGCAGACTGCAGGCTGTAGTGGTCTGGCAGCAAACCCCAGGAGACCTGCCAGGGTTGTCTTGCCTTGTACTTTTGCAAAGAATATTTTGATTGCAAATGAATTAAGGACTCAGAGTCAGAGACAACATTTTTAAAACCATGAGTATATAGTTAAAAGAATTTATTATTTTTGGAAATAAATATAAATCTTTCTCTTGGATTCATCAAAGTTCAGAATAACATAAGGATAGCTGTTTTTAATTGCTCTGAGTATACTAAGGAATGACATTGAGGAGGTCATGGTAGTTATTTACATGGTAGATAATAATTCATTGTATAAAATGATTAGTGTTAGTATTCATCTAGGCATGACAAGTGATACAGACTAAGCTTTGGTTCTCATGGACATTACTTGCAAAAAGACTTGTGTTCACCCAAATAAAAAATGTGAATTCATCCAGAATAATTTATATGGCGAACTGGAGTTGATGGGGAATGGAGTAAGCATTCTGTTTGGAAGTCAGATTTCAGATTTGTTTTCTGTGCTTAGAAAATGGATTCCAGGTGACGCTGTGCACCTGGTTTAGACGCAAGATGATCTATGCATTATTTTTCATTAATTGATTATAAAGAGGAGAAAAAATCTGTTTTTTCTGGGAATCTGTTTTGACTTCAAAAGCTCTATTCTATTCATTAGGCTTATAAAAAGAGTTTTTTTATCAAACCAAAATGGAACTTGTTTTTGTTTCATGTGGCAATTAGTCATAGTGAAATGTTACATTGTTCCCAATCTAGGCAATCCAAATTATAAGCATCACGTGACTTTATTTGTTGACTATCAGTTTTATCTGTTGACTGTAGAGGAAACCAGGGGTGATAACAAATCTAAGCTTACAATATTTATATTGCAGTAGGCAAATATAATAATGCAGTATTCCCAGGGAGAACTTCCTTGATTTGAAAAACCATGCAATTAATTCTTCCATCCTTTGTATTATTACAGGACTGAACTGTAGAGCAGCTTTTCTGGGCTGAGATGCAATCACTGTTTAATAGAGCAGAAAAGAGCCACCATAGAGCAATTGAGTCCTGATCCTGTAAATCACTACCTCTGATCAAATTCTTGTATTTGCCCAAACCTGATCAATTAAAATCTTGTTGCCCTTTGCAACTTCCTTCAGCCTCCTACCCTAAGCAGTCAGCAAGGGAGAGGTGGGCCGGGAGACTCTTTTAGGAACTTCTTCATGAATTTGTCATAGGGACATAGAGTGATGATGGTAGACAACAGGAAACTAATACAAACATAATAGGTAATAAAGGCAGTAGAGGAGATAATTGACAATACAGGGCAAAGTAAATGGCTTTCCATTTTATATCTGAATATTTCACAGGGACTTATAATTACCTGCAAGGTTAATTTGAGATGAAATAATACTGAAATTGATAAAATGTGAAGTGGTGGATATACAGTAACATGTGCAGTTCTTGGGTCTGAGTTCTCAAGTTCTTTCCACTATCTTCTGCAGATGGGCTTATTTTGCTTTCCAGATAATTTGCCTGATGTTTCTGGGAGGTTTCATGATGGATTTTGTCCCTACATGTCCAATTGGGACTTCCCTTTTTATGATCTGAGCAGCATGAAAAGCCTGTTAGTCTGAGGGCAGCAAGTCCCCTGTATGTTTCCATAGGCACAAGGATGGAAAGACACACTTGAGAGACACCACAAAGGTCACTGCTGCAGTGTCCATTCAAGAGCTTTATGGCTGATAGAGAAGGGTTAAATGTATTTGCCTGTTGGAGAGTAATACACAGTTGTCACTGATCATAAATTATCTAAACTGCAGGTGGTCTTTGGTAACGACAAATGCAGACTTTATGACCTATGTTCAAGCTAGTAAACACTTCTGTGCATCTCTGTGCTAGCTGGGCTAAAAATAGCCCCTAACCCCAGTGAAATCTACTTTAAGGATTTCTGTGTTTGAATAACATTTGTGTTTTACTATCTGCACTGCAAGAGAGAATGAGTAAGAGGCCATGATCAAAATAAGTAAAATCTTTTTGGAAAATAAGAGAAATTTAGGAGAGGAGTGACTACAGCAGCCATGTGTGAAGGCCGATGGCCAACACTATAAAGATGTGTTTAGATTTGTGTCTTAAAATTATGGCAGTGCTAGAAGCAAGGAAGCAATATCCCTGCAACATCTGTAAAACCTCAATCAGCAAGACTGCCATTTGCTTGAAATTGTTTCTCCATGTTTAGATTACTTTTATGCTGCAGGCTAGTTATTTTTATGTGATCGTGATTCCAATTAACTATTAGAAATCTTAGGACTTCTGCATATAGTTATAAATAGTAGCTGCAAGGCAAAGAAATACAACAAATCTTAGAAATGACAAGCAGTCCTCCTTTCCTGGCACATTTCTAGAATTAGTGGTTATTTAACCTGTGCATTGTTTCAAAGAGTAGCTAAGCTTAAGTGAGCAATGAACCTCTCTGCTGTAGAGCACTATTGATTTAACTTGTGGAAGGCTTACTGAAGTCCTGTGTGTATACCTCCTGCTAGTTAAGCATGTGTGCTAATTTGATATATTTTAAAAAATGCCAGTGTCGTGGTCCTGCTTTACATGGGTTTGCTTGATTTCTGTCTTCCCTCTCTTTGCTCACCTGTAAAAAGTACATTGCACTCAATAGTCAACAATCCAAAACAGCAAAACATAATTAAGAAGAAGTACTAAAGCATATTGGAGTTCTTGAATAAAGAAAAGACTTTGCATATTGAAATACCAAAGGCTAATTATGGGGAGGCAAGACCAGCAATAGAAATCTTTAAAGTGGTAAATCCTGATTGAGGTGTTTTCTGAAGCTCTTAGAGTGTTGCAAGATAGTGGGGAGCTGAACAGTAAGAATTAATTCTGTATACATTTGCATGGTACATACCAAAACTTCTACATTTTGCTCTGGTTGCCAGACAGTAAGATATGAGGAAGTATTTTGCCTAGAATCTGTTTTATAATGTCACTGGAAAGTACTATCCCCATGCAGGCATGGATGTTAGTGGAAGGGGTGGGATTCACTTGCATCTTTCTTC
Organism: Dicrurus megarhynchus; assembly: GCA_013399195.1. Classification (NCBI taxonomy): domain Eukaryota; kingdom Metazoa; phylum Chordata; class Aves; order Passeriformes; family Dicruridae; genus Dicrurus; species Dicrurus megarhynchus. The sequence continues at coordinate 299,641 of VXAD01009138.1, forward strand.
AGCAACATGTCCAGGCTGTTGCTTATCCCCTGGTGGGAGCGGGAAGGAAGAAGGAAAGTCACTAAACATCAGCATGGAGAAGTGCCAAGAGTATTTCCAAAGAGGTCTCTTGGCTTTGGTTTGTTGTTGTTGTTGTTTTGGGTTTTGGGGTTTTTTTTGCAATATTTTGAATTAAGATTTATCAAATTGTTTGGCCTGACAGATAGGTTTATCTATACACAATTCCTTATTCTGAAAACTGTGTAGCTGCTAAATTGACCTTGTATTCATTCCAGTGCCCAGCAGAAGTGAGTCCATGCTGTCCCTTCTAATTAATGGCATAGGATGCCAGTAGTTTTGGACAAGCGTGGTCCAGTATCCTGTGGATCTCAGTAATCTATGCCTACCTTGATTCAGGGAGCTAAGTTGTTATTTTATAAAAGCAGAAGAAGCAATAAAAGTTTGTATAGCATTGATTTAAGTCAAATATGGTTCACAATGCCTTTTTCTGGAAGCATGTATGCACCTCTGCTCCGAGAAGGACCCGTAAGACAGGTTGTGATAATAAAATTATTCCTGTGTTTTTATCTTTGCAGGGTCTGGCTCTAGGTGTTGAACTACTCACAAATGGTTTTAAAATAACCCATAGGGAAGAAAGGAGGTAGTGTTTCTATTGTATGGTTTGACAATTTTTTGTAAGGGTTACTCCTACTGAATTGCAGCACTCAGAGTAATTTTCTATAACTACTCTGAATGGGGAAATGGAGAGACAGAAAAAGGTTCCTCACATACATTCTTGGATTTATCGTTTTTTGGTGTACTGAGCTAGGTTCTATGCTATGCTCCGCGTCTTGTAACATTCACCCACTGCCCTTCGTGTGGGAATGTGCAGCCCAGTTCTGCCAGGTCTGTCTTGACTCCTGGGAAGCAAAAAACAATTTGCACATGCACACGTAAATGTTGCAAACTGCAAATTGCACAGGGGCAAATGAATCCCTTTTTGCATCTGTTTCTGTGAAAGGTTTGATGTTCCTGTTTATTTATATCCTGCAGTCATTGCCAAATATATGATGTAATTTCCTAACTTGTGGCCTCATGACTACTTGCTGATGTTATTCCATTTCAGAAATAGCATGAATGAAATACAAACTTTGTACACCTAAAAGAAGTCTCGTCTCGTCTGCTTCTCCCACCTGTCATGTCTCTGTATCTATAGAAGATGCTCCTGCTGTTGCTGGCTTCTGAAATCATGTGGTGAACTGCTGCTCCAAGGACAGTTCCTGTATATATCAGTCCATGAGAAATACACAATACCTGTTCTCTTTGGTGCATAAATATATATATAGTAGGTTTAAGGTTCAAATACATCCCAAGACACTGGTGTATATGGTTTTATCCATTTACATGTGTATTTAAGTTGATGCAATAGCCTCACATTTCTTCAGTTGAAGGGCTTACGCAACTTTAAATCCACTGCTCTTGTAAAAACAATAATTTTATGGTTTATAGCTGTGTGGCGTGTGCACAGTAGGCTAAGCTGATTGGTAACACCAAGGTTTCCCGTGAAGCTGGTGGGATTGACAGCCACAGCTTGATGATGAAGACAGATGGAAATCTGCTGTGTCTGCAGGCCGTCATGCCCAGCAGGTCTTAAGGCTGCAGCTATGCGAACACCAGTCACACAGTGAAGCCAAGGCCCCAAACCCCTGGTCCCTGGAACTGGTGGGACATGGAGGAATGAAAACAGCTTTCCCTAAATGCCTTTTATTGTTAAGCTTCCTGGCTTGCTGCTTTGGAGAGCTAATGCAAGTTGCTGATACTAAGACAAGCCATGATTAGTGCAGCAATCCCATGGAGGTGAGGAGTTAATCTAGATATATTTCTCATGCTTTCCCCAGTGAAGACCTAAGTGACATCTGCTTCACTTGCGTTGTTGATGCATTTGCTGAGTATGTGTCAGGTAAAACTGCTGTAACTTGACATTGCTTGTGTGGAATGAATGTTTCCTCCCTCCATGAGCTGGGCCAGGGCAGGCAAGGGCCAGAATTAGTCAGTGATTGGATCTGGTGGTGTATCATGGTTGTCTCTTCTGAGGCACTGGGTCTAAATGCCATTTTTAATCAATATGAAGAAATTTTCCCTTACTTCTCTGTATCTTTTATGACAGATCACCAGAAGTGACACTTTTTTTTCAACCAAATATAGAAAAATTTTGTTTCATGCCCATCACTCATCCACAAGAACATTTAGAAAAATATATCGCTCTCATTTTCCTTTATGTTTCACATATTTTTGTTTTTAGTTTTTCCTTTTCACCCAGTTTTAAATCCAAGTATGGACTATGTCAATAGGAAATATATGTTTAATTTCTTTATATTTATGTCTCTTTTTTTTAATCATACAGGTGTAGTTACAGTAAGTATGAGACAGTGTAATACTTACCTTTACACAATAATATCCATGTTTTGGTGGCTGGCTTTAGTCTCTCCACCATAATTTAATTTTAGGTTTGCAGTTTGTACTTAGCTTTTTACTCTTACCTGCACAAGATGTCTTTAGATGTAGTTAAAAAAACCAGTTCTGGTTTTCATCTTAGTTCTGAGCTATAACTAGTAGATAATTGTCAGGAGAAAGGAAGAAGAGTATGCAGCACGTTATGAGCTGTTTCCTTATAAACAAATAAAATTTATCCTAATAGTAGAGCCCAAGCACAACTCTGGGCTGTGTTCCAGGGAGCTGCAGAGCTCTCTGCATGCAGCAGCCTGTATCTCACAAACTGGAAGGCGAAGGATGTCTGACATTACAAGAAGCAGAGATAAAGACATTGAATTAACATTTAATTTACTGCATTGGGTGCTATTGCTAAGTCAAATGTACAAACTGAGCTCAGCTTGCAGTGAACAGATTGATCCCCTAATACACAATATGTGAGAGAAATTGCTCACATAGCTCTGATGTGCTGTGGGAGACCAGCAGGAGGGAACTGATATTCTCAGTGATTTTAAGAAATGTGTATTGCTGAGCCCTCAGGGAACTATTTGTGTGATGAGGGTCATAAAACTCATGGGATACTTCAGTGGCTGAACCAGTGCCAGGTCAGGCTACTGTGACTGAACGGCAGCTTTGAGCACTCAGTGCAACTCTTGCAAGGGAGCTCACCAGCCCCAGTGGAAGGAGGTTTACATGGGCCTAAGCCAGAGCTCGGTCATGGTGCTTTCTGGTCCCTGCCTTGCTATAAGGTGCCTGTTCACTTCTCATACTTTCAAATGCCCTGGTAGTGCATGTGTGTAGTGCAATGCAGTTTGCTGGGGGTGTACTCTGTGACTTTCCTCTCTGCTCATGTGCTCAGCCAGACACTTAGAAAGGATGAGCCCAAAAAAAGAAATGAAGCTGGATGTTATGGTATTAAAGAATTGATGAGTAACTCATATCCACTGAGTTTTGACTGCATAAGGATTAATATGATAATCAAGGTCTGGAAAAGAATCCATTAAATAAAACCAGAGACCGATGGGAACTAGTCTGTTGTATGGCAGTATGTGGGAGGAGAGGGAAAGCAGATATGGAATATTTTAAAATGGGCCATTCAATATGTCAGAGACCTGATGCAGCTAATAATAACTCACTTAGCGTTGCTAAAAACAGATAATAATCTTTTAATGCAAAAACCATAGCACACAATACCAGCTGAACCCATTTCATACGTCATGAGCAGGGATGCAGATGAATTGATCAAGGGAGTGAAATTTGGTGGTTGCCTAGGGACCAGTGAGCCTGACCTACTTCCCAAAGAAGAGGCATACGCTGGTTTGAATGGCTAATACGCTGATGTGGCATTTCAGAAATGCTGAATTTCATCACTCTGGGGAAAAATCTTCTGAGCAAACTTGATTGAGAAGAAAAAATTAGAAGTGAATAAATTAAATTGTAAAGAAACTTTCCAGAATATCTACTGCACTCTTCCCACTCAATAACTGAAAAATCAACAGGAACATTATCTCTGGGAAGTTAAAAATAAAATCCATGGCTGATAGAAGAATTTAGATGTTTCAGGAGAATGAGACTAGAAAAGACTGAGACCCAGTACCAGGTAAAGACTGTAAAGGAGATAGAATTGATGCAAAAAAAAGCAGAACTGTTCAAAAAATATCTTGCTTTCCAGTAAATACTTCATTTCTCTTTGGAAAAGAGCAGGATAACCTTGTTGTATTGAATCAGAAGGATACAGTACACTGAAGTCAATATTTAGTGAGAATATGGCAATGTTTTTCCTAGTAGAACTGCACTAAATATCAACCCATCTGGTCACCTGCACCAAAGAATCTGAAGAGCTGGATCCAGAAGTTCCCAGACATTTTTGCCCTGAGAATTTAATTAAAAAATCATGGAATATGGGAATAAATTCGAACTGGGGAAGAAGGGATAAGCATTGAAAAATGATGACTGGACTGGTCTGTGTAGTTCCAGTGTGGTTAGTCTGATACAAGTAAAGGACAATATTAGAGGAATTTTTAAGGTGAATACAATTGATAAAGATTGAAGTGAGTAGAAGTGTAGTTATTCCAGTTAGTGTAATCCTCTGTTAAAAGGAGTTAGCTGACTTTTTTGCCCCCCCAAGATCTTTAGTTTTGTTTGATAAAGGTTTGTATATAGATAATGAGATTTCGTGTTTGCCATGTATTTTGCTTCATATCTCCCAGACTTTTTAGGGAAGAAACACATTATCAATACAGCAACTTCTTACTGTATTAAAAGCCCCAATCTTAGTAATGTCTGAGAACCACTGGCAGTAGTGAATTTCCTTCAAATAGGGATCTTTTCATAGAGACTTGGAAAGAGTCTAATTCAGCAATTCCACCAACAGCTTGGAGTAAACCTAGATGCTGTTCACTAGAAGCATAAAAATCGCTGCCATTTTGAATAACAGTAGGATTGTAACCTCAGTTTGTGCAGCAAGCTGGGGCCTTGTAAACACAGCAAGTTTTAAAGCCAAATCCAAAGTAGTAAGTTCAGGAAAGGATATTTAAGTTGAGACAAAATTCCATTGCAATGGTAAGGGAAATTAGATCAAAAGTGATGTTTTGCAGAAAGTCTTGCTTCCATGCAAATACATATTACTGAGTTAACAAGGTGAAGCTTCCCAGGCTGTGGCATACAGGGTAACGTGGGGTGAGCCAATGGCATGTCCAGACTTGAACTTTGCAAACCTGTGATTTCATGCAGCATTATAAGAGGAGGAGTGGAAAAGGCAGATGAATCAAAATTTGCAAAAGGAGAAGGTTGAAGAAGCAGTTTAAAGGTAGAGACAGGAACTCAAGTTGGATTTATCCAGCAGGGAGGCAATGAAAGGATTAAAATGGGAGAAGTGGTAAAAAGTAAAATCTCTCATAATTCCCAACGGCTTTGCTCCCTCCTCCACTTTGATTTCTGGCTCATAAGCAAACATTTTTGCTAAAGTCCTCTTTCTGTTCCTATTTTTGTTGTGGAAATAACCTGATTACCAGTAGTCAGCTGTGAGTACTGTCTCCTCATACCGTGGCATCATATCCTTTTGTGTTGCCCATACCTGTGTCAGAACTAAAACCAAGGCAGGTTGAGGGATAACCCTGATTTGTCTGTCTTGCTAGAACAGAATGAGCACCATGTGAGGAATGCTGAGATATTTGATGGTTCAGGTATGCCGATCTCCAAGCTCTCAGACAAGGGATAACTTGCAGTGGTTTGATGATGCCATAAATAGGGTTGTTCACACGCTGGTGAGCAGCCTGTGATGGGCTGTGATAAAGGTCACAAGTCTGTGAGTGTCTGGATCTTGTGTGCTTGCTGTAGCAGTATCAGAGGATTGTCTGCAGTTCTCTCTCAGGCTGAAGATATTCAGGTTCTGTAGGGGCTTTCTACTGGACAAGTGGACATCCTGTAAATACTGCGTATGACTCAGCTGTTGTGTGTTGTCTTTGATGTGGAGGAGGCTCATAACTTACTGGAGTGTGAAGAGATGTTTATCTAGCTCATTTTGTTCATACTGAAAGATTATCTTCTCCAAAGTGAGTGTGTACATGTCACCACAAGGATTTTTGCTTTCTCTTCCTGAATACTTTATCCTACGGTGAGGGTGAAGCGCAAACGCTTCTTTGCAGTAAATGTGTAAATATAATTCCTTACTACAGAGCTTCATTGATGTGTAGTGTTTGGGGCCTAAATTGACCAAAGAATTCCAGTATTGCTTATACTGGAAGCAACAGAAATGGTTAATTGATTTATTCCACTGCCTTAAACCCATCAATAACCCACTGAAAGTTGAACACATGCTTAAGTGGCCTGGAAGAATGAGTGGGTAAGAAAAGAGTGACATAATTTAAATTTTTTTTAATTATAGTGTATTACAGCTTTTTCTTCAGCAAGTTTTCAGCTCTAATCATGGGTGATAATGCCACTTTGAAGATACTACATTATCTGTGAAGGGGTTTTATAAAAATCTGACAAGGAAATCTTAAGTTTGTGGGCCTATTAGTTGTCCATGTCAGCATTTGAGAAGGGAGATAGATGATCATAAGCTGTGAAACATCAGATTACAATCAATAAGGCTCCTCTGTGCTTCACCTAAATCAGGTTACATTGAGCTGAATGAGAGTCTTGGGCTGAAATTGCTCTGGTGGTGTAGAGGATCCTGTGCTTTTACTGAGGATGTAGATAATGTGAAATAGTGTGAAGCCAGTGGGCTTTGCCCTGGGGCTGGGAGGTGAAGCATTTGCTGTTGATAGACCAAAGAGGTGAATTTTAATTCAGAGCTTTGAGACCTTTCACAGCCTCCATGTTCTTGTTACGCTGCTTGAAAACACTGAGATTTTTTGCAAACCCCACTTCTTAATAAGAACTAAATTGGTAGCGCTAAAGCAGGTTCATCTTCTTTCTTCTAACAGTGTTGTGAACATCTAAAGGATAATTTTCTCTTAACTTTTTTCCTGTGTTCAAGAGGTTTCAGCTTGAGCAGATACTGCATTGCATCCAGCTCACCTGTGTGATGACCGGTGTTCTTAGGCAGCTTTCTCTTTTCCTCTGTTTCTGCAGTAAATGGCTGCTAGGCCTCCCTGATGAGGTCTTCTAAAAAGAAAAGATCAAATATGTGTACAGAGTACTTAAAAATTACAAGAGAAATGAATCTGCAACATTATTCTGTTGAAGAAAAGTTGTATTGTTGGTAAGCACTTTCCACTCCCTGCAAGGAAGTCCCACGCTGGAACAGAGAGGGTACAAGGGCAGTATTGTTTGTGAGTCCTGGCATAAATTTCCGTCCTTGCTGTCCCAGCACACTGGAGCAATGCAGAGGCAATTGCTTTAGTGCAGCAGGCAGATTGCTTTGTGCAAGCAATTCAGCTGCTGCTCATGAGAAACAGAACTGCAGGGGCGGTTTGACTGACTTTCATATAAATGAAGCGTGATCAGAAGATGTTTCTGGTGGAGTTTTGAGTCCCAAAGATTTCACACTTCTGCACTGCCCTGTGCAGATGCCAGGGTACCGATCTTGAATACTAGCCCAGAATTCCCAGAGAGTCAGTATTCAAGTGCTGGATGCAAGCTAAGAGACCTCTACAGATGGTTGCAAGGTGGTTTTTTAAAACATTTTTGGGAATGTGAGAGCTGGCATCAAAATTATTTTGGAATGCAGTCCGTCAGAAAGATGTGATGTAAACCAGATTTCTGTGCACTGTTACAAGTTAGTACAATATTAATCTGGTTGAATTAGTATCATCATTAATTTATAAAGAGAGATTGTTTTATGGCTTCTCACAGATTTTTATGAAAGTCTCTGAAACACAACAAAGCATAACAGTATTTTTTGGAGATGAGATGAATTTGTGCACTGGAAGAGAAGGCACTTAGAGGGTTGCCTTCCTCACTGGTGCAAATTTTACAATTTTACTGGAAAAATGGCCACTTAACTAACTGAACTTGATCAAAATGCTTGTCTAGCAAATCTTCATTCATTTTGATGGTGTTCCAAGAACCAAGGCAGGGAACTGGAAATATCTCTACCAATTCATGTTCTGGGTAAAACCCTCCATGAAAACCATTTCTTGGCTCAATTTTTATGGCTTCATGTGTCCTATAAATTACTAGGACATACCTGTAGCTGTAAAATTATTTAGCAAGTGTACCTTTTGTGAACTGGGACATGGAGTGTTTTAAAACTTGAAATGGCATCTTTGGTAGAAGAAGTTAAATGATGAACATTTGAGAACTTAGGGGAGATTCAGAACTTTGCAAAGGCTTGGCAGGAAGAGGATGCTTTTCTATGGCAGAAAATTTAAATCAAGATATATTTCTGTGTCCCAAAGTGTCATCCAAATCACATGCTGCAGCTTGTCTCTTTCCGGTAATGCTGTTTGACATATTGTCAACAACACTGAGTATGTTTCTTCCCTTCCTCACTCTCTGTGTGTCAACACATTTACAGCTGTGATTAAGAATCCTCTGTTTAATGTTTCATAAGTTTTTGGATTACCTTACACTGAAATAAGCCAGTCTTCACCTGAGAGCGCTAAACTGCGTGTACATCCCATTGCTTTTCCAAAATAAAAGAGCTCTTGAGAATGAACCACGCGTGAAATAATAGAATCATGTATGTACGCCTAGGGAAAAGGTTGGTGAGAAAGCTGAAGTCGTGTAGCTGAGTGGGAGTTTACTTCTACAGTATGTTGAAAAATGTCATAAATGTATTCACAAATTGTTTAAATTCTTAAGGGAGGCCGGAGGGTTTCTAACATGGCAAGTGAAGATTTACTGCCATCTACTGTGCAGTTCAACACTGATTATGTCTCACAACAAAAGTAATGAACTGGGTTAGTGTACATTTTTTGGAAGGGGGATAGGGGTTAGGATTTAAGTTATTATCCCAAACAGACTGTGGGGTTTGAAGTTCTGCCTGAGCAAGGGCAGGGCGATGGTGCAGAGCAGAACGCAGTGCATCAGCGGACTGTGTGTGTGACCAAGTGGCCAGGCGCAACCCTGGGCTCTCCCACCAGGCATTACAGCTACAGATCCCGGGGGTTTCTTTAAAGATGTCCTTCAAGTGCCAGAAGAACCTGCAGCTGTTTCCAATGGATCTGACTTTTATTATCTTCACAAGGTGGGTAATTGTTCCTAAAAACCCTACTGAAGGTGGTACCTCTTAGCACATTTATACTAAATGGACTCTTAACCAGAGGTAGTGATTTGTTAAACCACAGGTAGGGTGGTTAAATTCCTGAAAATTTCTGCATGTTTTGTTAAGGTAAAAGGCAAAACACTGAGGGAGAAATAGTTGAAGCGTCTCAATGCTCTGGCAGGGAGGGGAAACCTACTAAGTAGATTCTTGTTAGTTACTGCCCTCCCACCTATAACGAGGAACCTTTGAACTTCTCTCACAAACGTTTTGCTATGATATGTGACTTTTTACTCCTGTGTAAATCTCTACTTAGTACATAACTGAACGGGCTTCTGAGCACTTGCATCCTGCAGCTGGGGCTGTGGGTCCCTTCATGTGGGCTGGGAACACAGCCCTTCAGATTACTGAATTCCTGTGCCACTCTCAGGCCAGCTGTCTGCCTCCTTAACCCTGCTTCAGGCTCTGCCCTGCCTCCTGTTCATTCAGGCTTGTTCCAAAATTTGGAAGATGCTGGTTAGGTATCTGTGCTGACTGCTGAATCCATACCAGCTTGGCAGTGGAGGGAAGCAAGTGGGTGTTTGGGTGTGGATGCTGCCATTCAGACTTCCCTTTCGGGATTTTTATTGTGCTTCAAACTTTTGCTAGACAAGTCTTTGTCAGCTAAGAGAGAGATTAATTGGTCCTCCAGCATTAGTGCATCCTTTCCTTACATCAAAACCATGTGGTTTTTTTAAGAATTAATCAAGCCTACAATTAGAATTGCAATTTAAGGCAGTTCTAGACAATGGGGAAGCTGTAGTGAAATGATCAAGGACTCAGGCTGTTCTTAAATCCTTTTCTCTCCCAAGCAGAAAAGTCCCAGGCCGTCTTTTCATGTCTTCACCTATTTAGATTCAATGTTATTTGGGATCAAAACTTAAAACTGAGTTTAATATATAGAAAAAAACCACATAGGTTTATATTCCTGAAGTGGAAGGAATAATTTATGGAAGTATTCAGAAGGCTTCTTCTACCTTTTGCTTCTTGCAAGATTGTAATTTTTTCAGAAAAATTCTTACACATGGACTTGCAAATGTGCTGTACCTTGGTGCCGTACCTTGTAGTGTTTTGGCAGTGTGAGGAGCTTTAATTTGCTGCTTTATAATTTTCTTCTACTGTATAGGATCAGTGGTGCTGGTCTTACTACAGCTGTGTACTACCACAGCTCTATTGCATCTAGTTTTATGTCCTTTACCATAACAGTGCAGTAAATTCTCATAGTAATAATGCGAATTGTATCAGGAAGGAAAACAAACAGGGCTGGCATTAGCGAGGGCTCCTTTTTCACACTTCCAAGACATAATTACAAAGATCCGAAATTTCTTATTAAAATGTCTGAAAAAAATTACATCTCTCTCCTCTCACTCTTTCTACCATTTTGTGTTATCTATTCATCATAATTTTTCTAGCAGCTTGCTACAATTAGGGAAGATTTCCAGAAGGATAAAATCATCTGTTTTCTAAGTGAGGCTGTTTCCATCTTCCTATAGAGAGTTGTATGATGTGGGTGTGATCTTTGTAGTCCTGTTGCTGAATCTCTGCTGGATACATGTGCATGTCAGTTGTTAGTTTAATTTCTCTGAACTCATGATCAAATTTCTTGATAGATCACCCCTGAGGCCTGTATGTAAAGCATGTTAAAAAATCCCACTGCTTATAGAAAACAGATCCTTGGAGACTGATGACGTATTCAGATCATTGTGAAGCATGGTGTGGAAAAATAGATTTTTCTGGATTGCTTTTAAGAGTTCTGCTCAGTTTTATCATAATTAAGGCTTTTCACTGTGGTATTGGAGTTCAGTGTGAAACTACACAATAGCTACTATATTGTTAACACTGTTTGCTCTTACTCCACCAAGAGAACACCTTAGGGTGCCTACTATAAATGAGGTCCTAAGATCATGGTAGGGCTTGTGCATTTTCATTTATAACCATAAATGAACCAGGTGTACTGGAAGTGCCAGTGTGTATTTTTTGCTGGACTACTTAATATTGTGCTACTTCAAATTGTGCTACTTAAAATCGATGGGTATTTTTAATGGCATTTTGGGTTTTCCCATTTGAAACACAGTAGTGTGGAATTCGTTCATTTGTGGGGAGGGATCTACAGCATCTGCTTATCTTTTCACCCTGGCTGTGCACCCTGCTGCTCTAAAACCTGTGATTCCCTGGAGCAAATTTGGGTTGTAAGACCTAGATGTAGAAAAGGGACAAGGATTCTAATCTCAAAGGAATTTGGCTTTTTGGCAGTCGCTATAGGCAGGTGTGGATGACTTTGGAGCTGGCTTTAGGGCTGTCACTTGATAGGGCTGCTAATGAGCTGTTTTATGCTTCCTTGCTGTAGTGGATGATGTTGTAATTCTGCGGATAGAATCAGGTTTCCTTTTGGGAGTATTGTCTGCAGCTCCTCAAGAGATCTCTGCACAGGATCTTTCATGGAGCTGTAGTTAAAGTCTTTTCTGATGCACACATATAGTTATTCTTTTAGTAAATAGGAATGCCCACCCAGATACTGGTATGCTCAAGCATAATGCAATGAATTACTTTCTTCATGCATGATGGGAGGGAATTCCACAGCCTAACTGGCTGCACAGAGCACTGAGCAGGACTAGAGCATGGGGAAAGCTGTCTTGCAAATGACAAAATGCTCCTTTACAGTCAACTGCAGAGCGTGTCAAAGTCTGTAAGGAGCCTGACTGAACGTTCACCAATGCAAAGGTACGGAAGTTTTAGAAATACATTGAAAAAGTTAATTCTGTCACTGTGGTGTGACAGAATTGCATTGTAAATGCACCGAGGCTCCCATGTGACCATTAACAGCATCTTCTCAGATCTCAGATATGTTACAGCAAATGCCCAGAGGAGGCTGAGTATGTACTGCTGAGATCAATAAATATTTTATCTTTGGCTGAAAAGAATGGCAGTCAGGAATACAGCCTGCAGTGCTTTTTGTATTTACCTTTACTTTCCAGTAAGTTTAAAGCTATGACAAAGCATACTAGACATTAACTATTTCTTTTGTTTGTTTACTCGAGAGTTTGAAAGCCTGACCAAATATGTGTCATCTCTGAAACACAGCTGTAGAAATAAATCCAAGATTTTGCACATTAAGTTGAAGGAAACTTTTTTAATAACTTTTTTTAAGTTTTGTACCATTTTTCACTCTTACACAATGGTGTTTTAAAAGGAGATGCCCAGCTACTTTCAAAGCATTAAACAGTGGTGTTTTGTTTGTAACCTTTTACCTTGGGACAAGAAAAAGCAATCAGTGAAAAGTTTAAAAGATTTCATGTGTTTTTTTAATGTGAACAAATATCAGTTAGAAAGCTTTTATGTGAGTAAATAGTTTTCAGCTGTGGAAAAAGGAAGATCCAATTTATTTTGAATACCCCTAAGTCTGTCTCTGTTCCTAACAGGGTTCCCCAGGTGTCTTCTGTAAGAGTCTGACTTCAGAGTGCAACCTTCAGTTGACATATACTGGAATTTTCAAGACATGTATGAAATATTTAAGTATCTCTGAGAAATTCCCACACTGCTCTGCTGCTCTGTGATTATTTAGCCACTTTCTGGGCAGGAGGGTAATACTAGAAAAGAGGATTTGAAAGTGGAGGGAAACGGTACTTTGGATTTTAGTGCAGAAGTCATTGCACTCACAGGGAGAAAGAGGGACAAGTGAGCAAGTGGGCCCCAAAGCTGATAAAGTGGTAAATAAAAAGCATTGACAGTGCTGTGAAGAGTTTGAGGATGAGGACTAACAAGAGAGCCTTCATGCCCTGGGACCTACAGAACCACTTGAAGAGCTCTGATATGGTGGAAGGGGTGAAGGCCACACACATCTTAAGAAGGTGTGGATTCCATTAATTTAGACAGGAGATGCATATTGAAGTTCTAGCTGTAACCTGATAAAAATACATGGATGGAGGAGCGGTAGGATTTGGCCACCAGATGCTGGAGGGAAGAGGAGAGGATCCATGAGGATAGCAGGGTGGAAAAAAGGAACAAGCAGGCAAGAGGAGGACAAAGAGAAGAGAGATGGTCAGAAGTGGGAGAACCTGCTAGGAGGTCAGGGAGATACACCAGCAGTTTGCTCTTGCCTGGATATCTGTTGAAAGTATTTTCAGGTCAGTTTGGAAATATGCACATTGATCTGATACTGTTTTCTACGTGTTTTCTCTTGTACAGTTTATCCCTTGCACAATATGAATCAATTTACTGGTCTTTCACTCAATCCAGCGAAAGACATGGAGAAGGCAAGTGCATGGGTTCTCTGTTCCTCTTTTTCCTTTTTTTTTCTTTCCTCTTCTCTTAATACTCTGAAAAAGCTTTATTGCAGAGTTTGTTACACTGTTTTTAACTCTTGATTCTTTAACATTCTGAAACCAGACATCCCCATCTAGTGGTTATTCCACCTTCACTCACCAAGTACCACTCTGGGGAGAAGGATGCCCTGCACACACACACACACACACACACACACAGCAAGAAGACGAGCTGTAGCCCCTCTGTTACCTCAGTGCTTCCCTTGTGGGTATCTTAAACTGCCATGAGTCCAGAATAAAGCACTTAATTTTCTTTTCCCGAAGGAAAATTTTTTTTACTACTTATAATTTGCATGTGGGAAAAAAATTGCTGATCTATGGAAGGGAATTATTTCACTACTGCTTATGACACAGCAAATACAGATGAAGATGCTTGTCAGCATAACTGTATGCAGAAAATAAAGCAGGATCCGTCTTGTTTTTATCAAGAAAATGACAAAAAGAACTAGTTACTAGACATTGCTTTGTGAATCAAATTATTGCATTAAAGTAAAATTGTTGGGACCTTGTAGCATGTATAATGCAGAATAATATTTCTGCTGCATGTAACCCTTTGTAGCCTTTCAGATAAAAACATTATTGCTTGTTTTCTTGTTGGAGTCCTGTTCCCTGAAGGCTTCACCATAACTCCCTGTTGTGTGGCTGATGGGTGTTGGTGGTGGCTGTGAGTCAGGAGTGGTTCAAGGCTGGTCTTTGTCTGAGAGTTGCCCAGGTTGGGGCTGTAGTGCAGCTGTCTGACCCTCCTTGGCTGTGAGGAAAATGGTGCCAACAAACACAGTTGGGCTCTCATGATCTGGGATGGGGAGGCATTTTCAGGACCACTTGGGATCAGAGAAAGAAGGGAACCCTCCTGTTATTCAAAGGCAAAGTCAAGGTGTGCACCAGGTGTAAACCCCCATCTTCTTCCTCACAGGAAGCTTCATATTTCTTTCTCCACCATGGGGTCTCCTCCACCTGTGGGCAAAGAAATGTCTCATGGATTTGACTGCAGGAATGGAAGCAGAGTTTTCTATTTCTCCTCAATCCTTTAATTTATTTTGCTTCTCTTCTTGAAGGCCCTTTTACTTTCTCTATATACATACACATATATTCAGAGATCACAAAATTTTTTGGACCCTTTCCATGCCCTGAATTAAAAACTCTTGAGGGCCAGTCAGATTTGCTTTATGTCAGGAAGGGCTAAAGTACAGCCAGAGCTAGAAAGCCAGAAAGAAGAAGGAGAAAGAGGCTGTTTATCCATTCTCTTGCAGTGGGGAAACATCTTCGGAAGTGCCTGGCTGAGGACTGGGTGCAGAAGCTGGTGTCCACGTCAGCTGTATCACTCACCCACCCATGTTTATTGCTGGAGATGGTAGTAAGAATATTCAGCTGAAATTCTGAGAATTGGCTCCGTTTCCACCTTCCTCAAATGACTATTTTTAACATGTATTTTATATGGTCATTTTTCAGAAGACCTCTTCAGTGGAAGTGTCCTACTACCCAGGCACTTTCTGTTCCCATAGCAGAAGCAGAACTGGTTCTGCATTACATCTATTTGATTTTATTTTTTGTAATCTGTTAATGACTAAAGAGCCATTGGGTGGCAGTATCAGCAAGTGAGCACCTCCAATAGTTGCTGAGCTAGATGCAAAAGTTTAGGTAGGAAAGATGAGAAATGACAAGTTTCTTAAGATGGAAAAAATACATTGGTTTGTATTTGAAGAGGCTGTGTTTAACTCCACACCACATATGTTTTGAAAATCTTTTAAAATTAAGTGTAATCTCTTTGCTCTATTTTCTTCAAAAGCAGAAGTCTTCATTTGTAATATCTAGTTTTTGGGTTTTTTTTTAAAGCACCTAAGAATGTAGAATAAAATTAATCCCATGCTAAGAATAAGGGAAACTGCAGTGCAGGAGTTCTGGTCGATGTGTGCCTTTAGGGTGTGTCTGCACATGGGCTTAGGTGCTGTTTGAGTTTGGTGTTCCTGAGCTGAGCACACACATCAGGTTAACAGCATCTGGGATTCACATCACACATTTGGTTTCATTTTCCTTTTCTTCACTTTTTGGTTAATACAAAGCTCACTTGCATGTTCAGCTTCATGATTGGAAAACAACATTTGTGGTGACCTACTATTTAATTCTACATTTGGAGGCAGCAGACTTTAAATATCAACGTATTTGTAATGACGTAAAACTTGCAAAACTGACTATGAGTGCCTGCTTTTAGGCTTTATTTCTAGCTAAGCATGTGTTTTCTGTAAGAGGAATTGTAGTTATTTTTGTCATGGGGTATGGTGTCAGTTCCATTATAGGCATTTTCACAGAATTACTGTACTATATGTTCGTGCTGTTAGCTCTCAGCCCTCTCTCCTAAGTTCAAGGCTGGCAAGACTATGAAAGCTGCAAGCAAATTTTAACTTGTTCATAATATCCTTCACTTCACAAATCTCATCCTGATCCCAAACAGGAACATTTTGAGTGGTACCGAAAAAAGCCTCCATGATCATGTTGTTCACATCTTGCTTTTAAATGCACCAGATAATGCCACTTGTTTAAGCTTAGTCATGTCTGGGGGAATGTCAGGAGTCTGCATCACATGAGCTGCTCCTCAGATTTCCCAGCCTGCATCAGCATGTTTTCCTGGGTAGAAGCAGAGTGGAGATGTTATTAAAATGGCTCATCCTAGATGTTAGTATTAAGTCTCAGGCTTATTCCTGTGATTTTCATGCAATATTTCATATTTACATTCAGCTGATTTATGTGAAAATACTTCAGTATCTTTTTTTTCTTAAAGGTATATGCCTCAGATGGAGGAACATACATTCTAACCAACCACGCTCTTTGTATTCTTGCTGACAATTTCATTTTCTGCTCGACCCCCAGACTTACCACCTTCGGGCAGCTTCGAGCCAACCTTTAGCTTAGTGTTTAGCTTTTTAAACACTTGTATCCTTTCCATGATCTGTTTATAGACCTAGTGTTGCTTGTCCCCTTTCCCTCCTTGGAGACCAGGAGGCCAAAAGGACCATTGACATGTCCTTGCTCATGCTCTGGGTCAACAACCTTCCGAGCAAACACAGCATGCGACAGACAGGGAAAGCACCCCATACAATCTGGGTTTGTTCCTTCCTGCCTTTGCGGCACTGGTGATAAATGCATCATGCCTAGAGATGCTCCAGACTGGTGAGATCTTTGAGACTTTCCTCCTGAGCATCACTTTCAGATGCTCAAGGGCTGCTGTACTCACCACACCAGCTGTGCAAAATCTGGAGAGGGTGAGAGATGAGGAACCAAAAAGACTGGCAGCACCAAAACACTGGGTTGTCTTATGCCTTGCCATCAGGTGACTTGTATTCAGGACAAAATCTGCTCAGTGTGTTTGACTCCACTCCAGGGCTCTGTTCCCAGGGTCTCTGATCCTGTTTCAAGAGTCAGGAGTAGAATTGGCATTGCTTCCTAAGGCTTCAAGCCCGTGTTTTGTCTGTCTTATCCCTGCAGTCCCTCCCCCATGGTGCACATGGAGTTGGATGCCCCACACGTGCCCATATAGGGAAGGGTGTAACTATCTTGTTGACATTGGCTAATCCAGGCAGGCATGTGAAGGGGCAGAAGAGTGTGATGCTCACATGTAGCATGGCAGATGGCACTTGGGACTGGCTGTCTCCATCACACCCCTCAGGACTGACATATAAGACAGGGAAAGAGCTTTTTTGCGTACCTCTGCATGCTCCTGACAGAGCTACTGAAGACCTGAGCTGTTGTAGCCCCATGTACTGAGCCACACTCATTCCTAGAGGAGAAAATTAATGAATCTTTCCTGTGCTGCAAATTAATGGCAGTTCTGCAATAGTTTTAATTTCTATTACATCTGTGCATTGCATTAGGTGAAAATAACTGAGCAGGACCAGATGTCTTTCAGAAAACACCATACTGTATTGGTGAAAGCCTAGTTGGTCATGTCCTTTACCAGATGTATGGCCAAATGTGACAAAACTCAATTAAATAATTTGTTAGTGAGTTTTCATCAATAACTTAGAGGTAGCCCTCTAAGTTATCTGTATGCTAATGCTGGAGTGGGCAGCAGAGCTTATTGTGTGTATTTTTCTCTTTGAAGCTCCAATGATGAACAAAGGCTTTGCTTTCAGGAGACAAGTCAGAGAGTCAAAGTGTCTGAAAGTATTACCAACACAGAGACCACAGGCCAGATCACAGCTAGAATACCTGACTGTTACTAAATCTGACAAGAGAGATTTCGAGACTGATCTGTTGTGCAGGAGGATTTTAGGTAATCCAATTAAGTAATTGAAAACCAATGCACCTATGAGAACTGCTCAGGATCTCTTTATAGCAGTGCTGAGCACTGAACACTATTTTCACCTGCTGTCCCATCCACTAAATTAGTTCCCTGTGTGATAATGAACCACTGCATTCACTGTGGACTACAATGCAAAACCTAGTAGGAATAACAGAAAAGTGGGAAATACATCAATAAAGTAGGTAACTGTGCTCTGCCGTTGGATGGACGCAGTCAGCAGGAGTGCAGGAGGCCAGCATTTCTTTGCAGTGAGAAGACTTCAGCCTATGTTACACATATGGATGACTGGGGATCTATTGGTCCTGCTTAAAGTATAACTATTTTCTCTGCTAGATTGTATTTTCTGTGCAGCAAAAATACTTGTGTTAGAGTATTTGATTAGCACAGTACTTGAACCAGGTGCAGAAGAACCATGAATCCTGGACAAATGAGCAAATCTCAGCTGGGTAGGGGTTTTCTTAGCTAGAAAGGACTACTAAACAGTGCAGTCTGACCTTAGGTATAACACAGATATTTCATACTGTGTGACCCAGAGGGTCCTTTAGCATCCCAAACCCAGGTTTTACAACCCATCTCCCCTGATACCGGGGACCAGGATTGACCTGGACCCTGGAAGCAGGCCTACAGTGTGATTTCAGTAGTATATATTGGGAGTTAGATTTGATGCTGCCAGTCCTTGAAGCCTCACTCTCTATGGGCACTTGAGCATCTAAAAAAAATTTTAGAAATACTGGTGTGGGCCTGTTTTAGTATCTAACAGTAGTTGCACTTATAATCCCAGAAGACTCTGTTAAGGTTTGTCATTGTTTCTTGATGTCATGTTAAAAAGTATTTATGAAGTTTGAATGGTCTTGGTAGTGGTTGTTCAAAAATGTCAATGTCCAGACACCCAAACATTTTGGAATCACAGTTGCGTGGAGTATTTTTGGTCTTCAACTTATTAGTTTAGATATAGACATTCAAGACAAATGTTCAATTTTCCTGTCTATCATAAAGAAGCTGTAGATAAAGTTGTCTCATTCCAGTCGCAGTAAGGAAGGTGGTTTCCTGTCTTGGTCAAATCAGGCTGTAATGACGGCTACAAAAAGCATTGTAGCTTCCCTTATTAATATCATTTGTTTGAAGATTGCTATATGAAGCAGGATGAGAGCTCAGGAGGAGTGACTGGCTGTGAGTAAAAGCAGAAAAAATACACGTGAATTTTCTGCATGCAGTGTGAAAACAGCTTTTTAAGTTCTTTCTTGGATGAAGAAGATAATGCTCTGTTTTACTTGGCATTACATTGTAGAGGTTGAGATGGATGAAAAGCACTCCATTTAAAAAAAACTGTTTGATTTTTATAGAAATATGGGAATTCTTACAGCAGATCCAACCACAATTCTGTCTGCCAGCCTCTCATTTCTTGGGTATTATAGAAGCATGACTCTAAAGCTCATTTTTGTGGAATATGGAGATAAGCTTCTTCCAAACCCCACCCTGTAGACGGTGGTTTATGCCAGGAGGTTTTTAGGCTCATGTTTCATCCAAATATCAGGATGTGTTCTTTATTCAGTAATCTTCTGTGAGTGGGGATGCTCCCATATCTGAAGATCTTGGTCCAATTCTTTTCCTTAATTCTGCTGAATAAATATTCAAATTGATCCGTCACATTCCTGCTTGGCTTGCATTGATGCATCTGACTTCTCAGGATGTTTTCCAAATGGCGCACTGATGTTTTTTGTAACAGTAATACTATGATCCAGAAGCTCCGGAAATAGGGGCAGAATTTAAATTTTTTTGTGCTTGCTGCAATAAAAAGAGATTTTTAAACATGTGAAGTGATATCAGAGCCCAGAAATTATGCTTAGGTGATTTATATGAAAAGATTGAATTACAAAGTCAAGCCTAAACAATCCCAAAGTAGAGTGTTAGAGAGCAAAATTTCCTGAAAAGCTGCATCACAGGACTTACAGCTCCTCATCAAATGTATTTTTGCCTTTGACTCAATGATATCTCTCCTTGTGTGCCAACTGCTAGCTAAAATCTGTTCTCAGCTGCATTACTTCATCTATGCTTTTTCATTTTTTGATCCAAGTGGTCTGAATGGTTTCTTTTCTTACTCCCACTAACATTTAAAGACTGCCAGTGAGCCTTTGTTGTCTCACCAACCCCTGAGAGCATCATATTACCTTAGCAGAGGGCATCAGGCAGTCAGGAAACCTTGCATGTGCCAAGAAGGTGGGTATTGAGACTATGTGAAAACAATGAAGATGCTCCCAGCTGAAACTGAACCAGCTGAGAGACTTCATAGTTTTTCTCTGAAGTGCATCCACTTTCAAAAGTAATGTTTATTTTTAATCCCTTTTGATCACTTTTAAGGTTGAAAAAAAAGCTGGAAAGGCACATAATAGTGAATGTTAACTGATTTATTCTGTATGGCAGGTCTTTCCTTGTGGGCAGGTAGGGAAAGGATTAGCTGCTAGTTTCTTTCTCTTTCTTCTTTCCTCCTAGCTCAGCAGATAGATGAGGTGAGGACATGCCACAGGGATGAGAGTTTCCAGACTGCCTGGAACACTGTGGTTTTGGGGCATGTTTTTTCCCTGGGTGTGAAGGGAAACTCAAATATCCGATGACAGATGAAAACGCAAGTTGGGGAAAACCATAGAACTGAGAGAGTGAATTTTTTCCCTCTTCGGAGAGATCAGCAGCCATGCAGCCTTTGTGTTAAGCAGTGTTTTCTGAAATCAAACTGCCCATGTTACTCTCCTTGCATTCCTTCACCGTTGGCCTGCTCTGACTCCGTGGAAAAAATGTCAGTCTGCCTGCTGACAGGGTGCAGTTGGCCGGCCCCGCGCCTGGGCCGGCAGCTGCGGGCAGGGAGAACCTGCAGCGCTCAGTCACATGAAGCCATGTGCGGGCAGTGGTGGGGATTAGCTCTGCTCCTGGCCGGAAAGGTCCCCGTGCGGTTCCCAGGCTGAGCTCACCATATGTGCTTCACATGATTGTCCTGAGGCTGACATGAAGTGGAGAGTTCAGATTCGAGTGAAAGTTGGTTTGTGTTTCTTCACCCTGTTTAATGTAATGCAGATGCAGAGCAGAACATGAGGGCGCTTGTGCTGGGGGGAGATGTGACAGGCTGTAGAAAAGCCCTGTAGCTTTTACTAATTCCTTCTCCTTCCCCTGAATTTTACGCTGTTTTCTGATGGGAGTTGAATGTGTGAAGGAACCCCCTTGGACCACCTGTTAGGTGCCTTTCCCCTTTCAGTCACGGTCTTTGCCATCTCTTAAACGTTGGGGGTTTTGTATTTGGAGAAAAGCCAACAACTTGAACAATAGTTTTCTCCTTTTGAGGGGTGGGGAGAGCTGTCTGACACGGTGCAGGAAGGAAGAAAGAAGGCAGGAAAAAAATTAGAAAATATGGGTGGAGAACCCTCTAGTCTTCACTTTGGGTGAGTGTGAAGTATTTCAGGATGATGATTTTTTTTTTTAAGGTAAGAGGTGTGTACTCACAGGCTGATTTAGTTTGTGGTTTGCCTTACTGCAAGGTAATTTTGGAAATGGCATCTTCCATAGAAGGATCGTGTCACATACAGAGTGCCAGTGCTATTGCGAAAGGTTTCCAGACTAATGCTGGAAAAAGGAAGTTTAACAAGCTCTTGCTGTAAGGAACATCATCTGATGGGCTGAAGAGGCTCATGTCCCTGTGGCAAAACAGGAATATTTTCTTTGTTTTGATCTTTGGATATGAGAGAACAGCTCATTTATTTCTTAATAATAGAATTTATTTCTTAATTGACATACATGCTATGTCATGTTAAGAAGCAGAGACAGGAAAATAGAAGGTTTTATGTCTATGTTAATTTTTTAATAATGTGAAATCTGGGAAAGATTGTTGATTTTACCACCCAGATGTAAGGCATAATATATTTAGGTTTATGAAAGTGCAAAGTTTGTTCTTGGAAAGCTTTGGTTTTCACGGAAAAGGTGGATCAGCAATAAGAAGAAGCCTGCTGAGATAACTTGCCGAAGGCTACACTGCAGGTGTGCAGGCTCTGCGTTACCTCTTGCTCTTGCTTTGGAGTCCCAGCAGAACCTGTGGCACAGGTCAGCGCTCGTACACTTTTGGAGCAGTGGATTAGTGCTGGATGATGACTTTTCCTTTCGCTGAACATTTCCGAGCAGGCAGATAGCTGATTTGAGCGATAATACTGCTCGAGCTAACAAATATCAACAGTTTATTTCCTAAAAACCTCCACTGTCCTTAGGAAGCAGCCAACCCGAACATGGACAAATTGCTCAGGGGATAAAAGGTGATGTATTTGAGTGTGTGTTTTAAGAAACTGTTAAAACTTCAGCTGGGTAATGCTTGTTGCCTTCCAGAGCAAGGGCTTGCTTTGTAAAAGTCAGTCTCCCTCAGTCTTCATTAGAGAGCCGTGTTTTTTCCGCAGTTTGCCTAATTAGACTGTGACCCTCTTCCCAGTAGGATCCTGTGGCACTACACTGTACAGAAACAGGATTTTGGTGCTGATACGTGAAGAGATCGAGAACATATGGCATAAACATCAACCGATATTGTTTGCCATCCACACTTGCTGCGTGTAATGCAACGGGACCGGCTCCTGGTGGCCACGTGATCCGCCTTCCAGTCCTCCATTTGGGGTGGGTTTTTTTCGTTCCTAAAGTTGTGACTTTCTGGAAGGAAGATTGTAAATAATCGGGGTGCAGAGAGCAGGTAGAATGTCAGTGGGATGTTACCGAGAGGCATGTGCGCAACACTGACATCGGCTCCTGGCCGCGCTCCCTCCGCACCAGCTCGCTGCTCCGGGCAGCCCTTCATGTTGCAAGAAGGTAAGATCATGTCGTGTCACCCGTGTCCTCCCACCGCCATGCCGAAATGCCTGTGTCCCCTGTGCTCAGCAAAGAGGGACACTGATTTGCCAAGTGGAGTATCTCAGCGATCTTTAAAATTTAATTTTGAAGTACAGCTCTTTCCGTAACACAGGCGAAAGACAGGCAAGTGCAGCTCTGGCGGCAACAGCTAACTGGGATTTCAGATTAAAGATACAATCTGGTTTGGGCAGTATCTTCTTATCGTGCTTAGCTTTTTGTAATAAAGGGCTTTTAGACTTTAAAAGACATTCCACACCCAATTGTATCCTATTGATTTGCCATGGTTAACCACCCTGTAATAAGCCTCGTAGTCTGTGTGAGTAGGCACAAAGCACAATTATATTAATGTTGTTTACAACCAGTGGGCAAAGAATTATTTGCAAAATGTGAAAGAAGTCAAAATACCAACATATTTCAAAGATGTTTGAATTTGGAAGTGCCTTTATTAGACTATGAATAGAGTTCTTTGGAATAAAAAAAGAAAAAAGAAGAATCAGAGTATTATTTTTTTTTTTTTTTTGTCATTTTATTGTTTGGGGTTTTTCTAATAACTGATACTTTATACTTCAAGAAAGTTTTTTATTTTCAGAAGTAAAGCCTGGTAAATAAATACAATAATATTATTTTTTTTTTTTTAAAGCAATACCGATAATAGCTTTCTTAGATGTCTTTTCACACAAAAAGTGAACCTGGGTCCTAGGGTGTTTTGCAGTTAAAAGATACATCAATAACACAAGGTGTAACATCTACTATGCGGGCCAGTGGGTTAAATAGAAACCTATTTTTCCTCTGTCATATAAGCTTCTATGACATTTAGACAACTGAACAGACTATGTACGTTATAGTAAAAATAGACAAACCATCAAGCAAAAATTAAGAGGAAATAAGGCAGTGCTTAACCAAAAAGTAGTGGCCAGCCGTCTCCATTGGCAGTTCTGTCAGCAGGACTGGGCAAATGCCCAGCTCAGTGTTGTGGATAGGTTAATATCTTCACACTTTTTCCTTCCTCACAGCTGCCACATGCAGTGCTCTGAAACCTGATATTTTTCATCAAAAACTGATTCTTATTTTCTGTCTTAGTATACTAATCAATTTTACCATGCAGAGCTTGGAGCATATTAACTGTCAGTTACTCCTAATTAATACTGAAGGCAGACAGAAAGAGAGAACAAAATAATTGACTTTATTTAATACAAAATGCCTCTCCCAATTTTGTTTCCTTTATGGAAAACTTTTGGTTCCCGTTCAAGATTTAAGCACCGTCCTGTTTTATGTTTTGTTTCACAAGGTTGATTGAATGGCAGTTTATTATTCAAGACAATAAATTAAACTTCTCAAAGCCAAAGAGTTGCAGCAGTTCTGGCACAGGCTATTTTTTGCCAGAAGGAACATGCTCATACATGGTCTGATTCATACAACTGTTGCCCTCTAACATAAGAAAATTAAAGAAAACCTCCTATATATCTTTTAAGATTCACATTAAATTTCTTTAGCATAGAAATTGGAATGCATTACAGAAAACAGAGCAACATTCATTGCAAAATAGATAATGAAAGCTTCTAGGCCAAAATATACTGCGTATTACTTCTGTGTAACAGTATGAATATTGTGGCCTAGTATTAAAGGCTGATTTCAAAGAGATCATGGAAAGAGAGCAAACTTCTTTGTTGTTTTATGCTTAAATTAAATATAACCAAAAAGGGATACAGGAGCATTGCTCTTGCTACAGTGAAATTAGGAAAGGTTTTGCAGTATGCTTCAGTAACAGCTGAATTAGACTGGGGCTTCACAAGGCTCGTGTATAATTTATGTATACCAGTAGTGTGTGTGAGTACCTAAACAATAGGAATTTATAACATTTATGTTGTTTTAAAATATGCATAAAAGAAAAACCAAAAAATAGGCTGAAGTTTATAGTGGTGTAATATATACCTTAGGAAATCCACAGAGGTTCTGGTTTTCTAATCATAAATCTGACTGAAAAATAACTGAAGCTTAGGGGGGTTTTGGTTGGTTTGGGTTTTTTTTTTAATTTATTACTTTAAATTGCCAACGTTTCAACATTAGCGGCAAAGAGAAAGTAAATCATCTCGGCCGCTTCCGATAGGAGTTATTCCAGCATTTCTGCTCGTGCACTCATCTGCTATGTTGGTTAGTAGCACATAGCATGTAAACAGCTTTTAGGAGAGATGGTGATACTAGATAAATTATGAAATGAATGTGATGCTCCTGGGTGACTTGTAGTCACAAGCTGTCACTTTTCGGCTGACCCAGGGTACAAACAGAAGAGCTCAGGTTTGCATGTGATTTCTGTAGCCTATGTCAGTAGTGTTCTCCCAGAGACTTAGTTTACTAATATGCTTTTTCATTAAACTTCTCAAATGTATCATTGGGACTAATACTTAAAAATAAGAGGAGAGTTTAATTTTTTTTCCCCCACAAATGGCAATCCTTTCTTGGAGCACAAATGAAGCTACTTTAGAAATAAAAATCCTTCTTTGTACTTTACCCTTTCCACAGTTATATATCATTTTCCTGTCTACAAACTGAAGATATTACCTTGGTAAAAGGGCTTTTATATTTTCTTATGTTACTGTGAAATAGAAGTGGCTTATTCAAATGAGGAATTATCCGCCTACCACATCATGGCTCCTACTTTCAACATACAAATGAAAACAGCTGTGCCTCCAGGCACTGCAAGATACTGATACGCTCAAACTTATTATTATTGTAGTGGTTAACAATGCCATGCAGAGAACACACTAGCAGGAGGTGTGGTGAGATAGTACTGTAATATCTCTTGTAGTAAATAGTGTATATCAAGGATTATTTCTCAGTTGGGCATTCGTCTATATGCTCATGTAAAAACCTTTAAAGGGTTTCTGACTTGTTTTTTACTTTTTTAAAGTCTGCATTTTCTTTTCTTCATTACATGAAAATAAGCTTTCCAGATCCTTTCCCACCAGAATTGTATTCTTTCTGAGGGGAGGCTGGGAGCAGCACCGGGAGCACTGAGTCGTGTGGCAGAGCAGCAGCACGCTCCCAGAGCAGGGGTGCATTTGCCCCATTCCCACCAGAATTACCTGGCTCTGCCAATGCTAATCCTTGTCCCTGCCTTTTTGCTCACCCTGTGGACTCGCATTATGGTCCGTACCACCTTTTCTCCTGCTTTTCATCCCCCAAAAGACCTTCTGTGCTCCCTGGCCCCAGGCAAGTCCCCAGAGCTGTTCTCTTGGCAGCTTGGGGCAGGAGCAGGAGGGGTTTGGGACACGGGCACTCAGCACCCCAACACCACCATCTGCACAGGAGCCATGGCTGTTGGGATCCTGAGTTATTGGGGACCCCCAACACCCCTCCTCATAGGACCCCTGCTGGGATGCAGGGGATCCTGTTTGCAGGGATCATCCAACCAACCAGGACTTTGGTCCCTAAAGGGTATTTGAAGCCTGGTTGAGAAGAGCTGTCACAGGAAGGGTGCTGGGGAGGCAGGCATGGGCAGCATGGCACTGCCAGACTGTCACAGCATGCCCTGAAATCTCCACAAAACTGTGACACGATTTCTCTACTAATTTAGAACTTTGCAACATGTTACTGAGGGCACTGATCTGGTGCTATAGCTATTTCTGACAGGTTTTAGCATACATTTAAAATACACTTTTTAAAATATAGTTCTTTAACTTCAGTAAATAAAGAATTACATTTCCTTGGGAAACAGTTGCAGCTAGATGCTTGCAGTATAGCTAAAGGAATTAGTATGGCTGCCTACTGAAATTTAAAATATAGACCAATGTTCCTATGTGCACACTAATCCTCAGAGACATCTTTGATGTACTGTGGCACATCATCAAAACCAAACAACATTTAAATACCATGAAACAATATGGTAACTTTCCCAGCTTTTGGAAATAATGACATAGGGGTCTAGGTAGTACATTTGCTAGACTATGTGCCTTGTTGTGCCTATGTTGAAAAGAGCTGAACTTTACCTAACTAAATATTTATGGAGAGACACATTGCAGAAATAAGCCCAGTATGCAATCTGGAGTTCCACACAATATAAGAAGCATATTTTCAGGATAAAACATGTACTGAGTAACATACGCAGGAAGTGCGATGGCCAGTGCAGACCTCGGTGGTACCTGGTATTATTCTCATGTTGTAAGTGCCAACTGTTTTCTATGGCACTGGATTCAGCAACTGAAAGCAGCTAGAATGAAATAGAAGCAAATGTCGTTGTAAAGAAGCCAGAACGTATAGTTGATTTTAAACAACAATCTGAGACAACTCTCCCAGAAATATAGAGCAAGAGAAAAGAAATCAGTCTCACCAGAGATGATACACCCTTTTATTCTTGCAAGTGCAAATATTACAAATTTTTTTTTTTTAGCAGAAGTGACTGTCAGGGAGGAAAAAACATGGTCTCCTAAGCATGCAAAGCAGAGCTTCAAGGTGGATAAAATGTTCTTGAATTACTGGTGTTTGGAGAGCAAATGGAAAGCGCACCAGAGTTCCCTTATTGGGAACAGTCCTTAGTGTATTTGATGCTTTTCATTGATAACTTGGGTGAGCAAAGTATCCATTAAATTTGCAGCTGGTGCCAAGAGGAGAGGATTTACAAGTTCTCTGGAGGCAGCATGGGAATTCAGAGTAATCCTGACAAACTGGATCTGGCGTAACCTGGATGCAATATTGATGAGGATAAAATGAAATGGTAATACAATTAATCCATTGGACAGTCAAAAGAAGCAAGGAAAGCAAAGAAGCTTGTCTTTATTGTGTGGGAAGTCAGACTAGCTGAGCTCCCGAGATTCCTCCCAATCTGCATCTCTGGGCAATAGCTCTTCAGGAAAGGGGTTGGGTGTAACAGGGAACCACAGGGCTGTGCTGTTATAAAGAAAAGCAATCAGACTGGGATTGCAAACAAACACAACACAGAAAATGTGTAGAGAAAGGAGCTGGGATGATTGCAGTGAAGATGGGATAGCAGCAGCTACAGGAAGGCAAGAGAAGCCCTTCTCTGTGTGCATTGGAAGACGGGTTTATGGTGCCAGCAGACAGCCACCATAGACTCTAGAGGAGTTTTATAAAATTAAGGGGATTTGAGCAATTAATTATCCCTGGAGGTTATGAAATATCCACCAAAGAAGCTTCCTAAGAGCAGATTAAAAAAATATGTCCCGAGTGGTTGAGTTCAGCTTGATCCCACTTCAGGAACTGGTCTAACCATCCTCCTAAGATCATTTCCAATTTTATTTCTGTGATCACAACAAAGAACTGTTAACCAAGACAAAGCTACTGTGTTTTGCCCCTTTATCTTGTTCCTTTCTCAGTGAAAATTGCCTGGTAAGAGAACGTTTTGGCTTGAAAGTTTCAAAAAAGCAGAAGGACTCTTGGTAGGAGGCAAGCACTTAACTCTCATTAGCTTTGTAAACATCGGGGTTAGCAGCTCTGTGATAACATTTTACATTTCATCTTCCAGCTAACTGTTAGGTTGGATAATTGTCCAGATAGTAGAGTTTAGCATTGCCAAACATGCAAAACTCACTTGGCAAAGCACATGTATACATTGGCTGATGTTTTATTTTCCTCTCTCAGTAGTGTAATGGAGGGCTTTAGAGATCGTTATTTGGGATAAGAAGGGTTTTACTTGCAGCTTATACGTGTATTAAAGTAGCTTAAGGTTTTTAGTGCTCCCCATCATTAGCTGAACTTACTGGGAAACATGATCTCTTTTTTAATCATTTGTAACAAGAACTCAGGAAAGAAAAAGTTTGGTGGTAGATGATTTCAGAGCTTAAATTATAAAGGTGAAGGGTTTTCTCCTTTCATCAGTCTTTCCAAGCTTTTCTGACCAAGAAATTTGTTTTACTTAAACAAAAAGAAAATACTTCTTGTGGAGCTGAAGGGAAAGTAAACAGTTATTTAGTATCAGCCAGAAACAGCGTCCGGATATAGGAAAAATTCCTGTGTTCATTTTTTAACCAATGCTCCAGTCTTTGTTGGCATACGTGCTGGATTTATTCAACAAGCAAAAGTGAACTCAGACAGCATTACCTAAAATGTAATTATAATAATTAACTATTATTATAATTAATATAAATTGTGGAGATTGCTGAACTGTGTCTTTACTCCTACCGGTGTTTGAAATACAACATTGTAGTTTCCTTGTATTCATGAGGCTGGATTCTGTCATCACATACAAACATGTAATTTTAATGAAGTACTGTCAAATGATGCATTTTTATTTGAAAATTAGGTCTACTCCTAATACCTTGCCAACTTCATCATCAAACAGTTGATTTGTATATTTTTAAGGCAATTTTATTTGCTTTTTTAGTACAGTAGCAATTGTTTTGGATGAGTTTAGAGAAGGCGTCCCCATATATTTCGTATAAAAGATACATTACAGGGAAGGGATGTTCACATTTCTGCATAACAGAATGGTTTTGTGCTTGCATAATTAGGAAATGGTTCTCTGTGATGTATTCAAGAGTCCTGGATTACTAATTTAAAATTTGCTAACTGTTAGAAAAATTGATTCAGAAGCAGCTTTAGGAAAACCAGCATGCGGCTGCACACATTCAAATCTAATACTGTACTAGT
Source organism: Dicrurus megarhynchus (assembly GCA_013399195.1). Taxonomy (NCBI): domain Eukaryota; kingdom Metazoa; phylum Chordata; class Aves; order Passeriformes; family Dicruridae; genus Dicrurus; species Dicrurus megarhynchus. Next base: position 328,892 of record VXAD01009138.1, read on the forward strand.
GCAGGGTGATGATATGTTTAGGATACTTGGGTATGTTAATGTACTTGTCATTCTAATTTTGAAATTTTAACACAGTAATACAGACAACCTGGGGAAAAAAGGGCACGTTTTTGAACAAAAATTATTAAAACTTCCTCATGCAAATCTTTTGACAGGTAGGTGTAATTATATGTAAAGGCAAATGTCTCAGGGGAGGGAATCAAAAATCTTAGAAGATTCATGGAAGATATAAGAAAAATTCTTATGAATTAGGTTTTTTTTTCCCAAAGTATTCAAATTCACACCCTATGCAGCATTTCAAATATTTGTGAGTATATAAATAGTTGCAACTCATATCATCAATTTATTAGCCCAGATTTTTTTATTTATTTCTTAATTTTGAAAGGTGCTGGGCAGCATTTTGAAACCCTTAGTTTTTCCAGTCGAAAATCGAGCTCCAGGTTGTTGGTCTGTTCTAATAGACATGTTTCATGGTCAGCCTTTTCATCACTCTTGTAGACAGGATTGCTCAAATAATCCAGCCATTTAGATACCTTACCACTGACACTGTTCCTGGATGCTAAAAGCATAATAAAGATTACAGGGATAACAGGTGGGCTGAATTGATTTATGGTGATATGACCTTGCCAGTGTTCACAATCCCATTGTGAGTGCTGTGATATCAATGTACAATTTCAACTCCTGTCTCTCAGAGCTGTGTGAAAACTTGTCTGGACTATGGATTTCTTTGTCAAAACTGCGCGGCAGCACTCCTGCCTGTCATTATTTTAGCAAAGAAAGACCATTTCTGGCGTTCCTAGTGGTGCTGGTGTAGGCCAGCTGTACAGCGGGTGTTAAATAAATAATTGCAGAGGACAACTTCTGTTTACTTTTTACATTGCTGACCTTATAATCGGGAATGTTTTGCATGGGATAGAGCTAACTCTGTCTGACGCAGGCCAATTCCCTGAGTGCTTGATGGAGAATGAGAGCTTCATTCAGCTGCTTTCAATCATCTTGTGGCAGAGACCCCCCACGAGCAGGTGGGGGCTGCCTTTTGGTAACCTGAGGATGAGCTGGGGGTGGGAGGTGTGCATATCCGCGTGGGGAATGGCACCCACAAAATACCTTAGCTGAGTGCCATCGTCACCTTGTGTTTGCACTTTCCAGTAGGTTAGTAAGTCTGTAGCAAGATTATTTACAAAATTATGTTGTCAAATACATAAACATTGTGGTGATAGAATAGAAAGAAAGAAACTTTCAAAGCTGTGCACACTGGTCCAGTGTACCTCTTGTGCCATGTATTTCACAGCAGAACAGAAATCCACAAATCTGTGTGTCTCTCTAAAAGATGCTTTATGTACAGCTCTTCTCTAACCTCCCATCTGCATATCTACTTTTTCCATGAACAAGCCCTTCCTTCTTTGCCTTGCTTAGATGATAAAATATTCTGTTTCTGCTGTGGGAGGATAAACTTTGCAACCCGAAACACCCTGAAATCTGGAAATTCATAACAGACATGGATTTTGAAGGTTTGGCCATTCCCAAAGCTATAGGTGCATGAGAGCAACTGTTCCCACTAACTCTGTCCCTTTCTAAGCAGATTGGAAGCTGTGGTTTCTTTATATAAAATTCATTTTTCTGCAGGTAAGGTTTCCTGCAGCCCCAATCTTTCCCTGGTTTGGACTGCTGGCTTGAAATCCAGGGATGAAGCCGGCAGGCACAGGGAGCTTGTGCTGCCCTGCTCTGTAGCAGGGTCCAATGGGTGTTGGTCTGAAGTGGCCAGAGCACTCTCAGTGCAGCTGTGCAGGGCATTCCTGGCCTTGCCTTCCCCGTACCCAGCAGCAGAGCCCAGGAGAGAGCGCAGAGCTGGGGAGAGCCAGCGCCCAGGGCATGCCCAGCCGGTGGTGTTCTGGCAGGGTGTGTGCGGGGCAGGCTCTTGGAAACATTGCTCCAAAGTTGGTCAAAATATGAGGAGGCTGAGGCAGCTTCAGGGCTTGTGGCAGTGTCAAGTGAGATGGTTTCTCTGGAGAGGGAGCCTGTGCCTGTGTCCAGCAGGTAGCCACCAGAGCTGGGAAGTGGCTGCAGCTGTCGGGATATGCACACTGCTGCTTAGGCTTGCAGCAGAGTGGAATTAGATTGCTGGGAACAGGAGTCATCTGTGGCTCCTGAGCTGAAAACATTATATGCTGCTGGCTTTTCCTTTTGAGACCACTAGGCAGATCTTATTTGCATGCTTTGTAGAAGTTTTTAAAAGAGTTTTGCAGCTTACTTAAAGAACAAAAGGTATAACTCGCAATAAAATGAAACAGTTGTCAGAATTGTGGTAAATGCCAGAAAACACACCATGCATCAGGCATGCATCAGGGCACTCCAGATACTGGTGGCACAATACAGCCTAGGCACAGGGCTGGGCCATGTCTCCTGGTGGCAATGACAGTGCATGTGCCATTGTGGCATCCCGTGCTTGTTGAGCCTCTCTCACCACATGGGCTCCTCAGCAGCTTTTAAGGGTCCTCAGGATCTCCTGGGCCAGGGTTTGTGAGGCCCTTCATGTTGTTTTGGCTGTACTTGCGCCCTGACTCTCATCCATAATCAAATTTACAGCAAACTGGGTTGTAAGTGCAAGTCAGAGAGTAAGTGATGGAAACCACATGGGAAAACAAAAGGCACCTCAGCTCTGAAGCTGAGCACTGGTGTCAGCCTGTGCTGGCAGGGAGTCGTGTCATTACATAATGATGCACTTATCCAAACAGCGTTTTGTGTTTTGGGAGACAGATGTGCCTTGCAGTTGCTAGTGGAAGTTAAATGTTAAATATGAAACCCATTCATTTTCTCTTAGTCATACTTTGGATTTAAGCAGATGTTTTCCTAATTTGTGGTTTTCAAATGTAGCATGCTGACAAGACATTTATCATTAACTACAGCTTCATCCATGCAGTTTAGCAAATTGGCCAATTATTAACAGTGAGGGTTGCGTGGTGGTTGATGCATAGTTCCTGCTACTTTGAAAGGCCTCAATTGAAACTCAATACATTTTTACAATATAAATTAATTGAGCTTTGGACCACATCCCTGTTGTGTGAGTGCTCTCTGCTCTTACTGTCAGAATGAACAGCCATTTGTAATGCACTGAGTAGCTGTGCTGTCTGTGAGCAGAGGTGGTAGAAAGTGAAGGATAACATTTTTCCAGTAGGGGCATGAAAATGACTGATGATTTGGTGGTGGTGCTGTGAACTGGTGAGATGTCTCAAAGGTGTTTCCTGAAGCAAGGAACCACCATATGCCTGAAAAAGTCATCTCCTATTTTCCCAGCACTGGAATTCAAGCAGGCAATTCATCCCATGTATGAGACTCGAAGGACAACACTCTGTGTACCTCTTATTTCTAGGAAGTATAAAGACCTTGATTTTTGCCAGCTGGCACTGCAGAAATTTTGTCTTACATTCCAGCTGAACAGGGAAAACTCTGCAAGACAGTCTGTTTGTGGTTGCTTCTGGCAGATGATTCACATTTTTTCCTGCTCTGTATTTGCATTTGTTAAACAGGGAGACTATAGACTTTGTTACAGAACAGGCTGCCATGCAGATCAATAACGTGAGAACTGTAAACAATTAAAATAAATGCATGTGGAATATTTAATCTTGCTTTATGCAGCCAGATGTGCTAGGTGGGAAATACCTATGGGGCTGACTTTAAAATCCCATTTGATATCCTTTTCTTCACATCCCCCTGCTTTGTGAGAAAAGGGAATAATGGTGATATCACAAAATCACCATAAGTGATGTCTTAGCAAGGAGGCTGGAAGTTGCAAGAAGTGCAGAAAAGGGGAAAAATTGTTGATTTGGGGATGGTGTGGGAGGGCCTCTGTGGCCTCCGTTCCTGGTCTTCATTAGAAGCATAAATCCTATGGGTACTTAAAATGAGCTGAAGGTCTGATCCAGGGGTTGATCAGGGATGAAATGAAGGTTTTAAAGCAAGGTCTTTGGCATAGTTGTCTACCAATTAGCTTTTTGATTGAAAGAGATGCGGCAGCAGATGTGGAACGGGAGATGGCTTGCTATGAATACATTCTCGATCACCCCTTTGCCTTCCCTGAGTTTGGATACACTAAATCTCTGGAAGCAGCTGTGTATCCCATGCCAGGCTTTAACAGGAGGTGAGCATAGGTAGATGGGGGGCAAATTCAGCTAATCCAGATGCTGATCCTTTGCAGTGCTGCCAAGCTCCTGGAGAAGAGTCCATTCTCTGTCGGCGCCCCAAGCCCCCTGCTCCCCTCGCCGGCGAGCCTGCAGCTGGCACAGCTCCAGGCGCAGCTCACGCTCCATAGGCTGAAGTTGGCTCAGACCGCCGTCACCAACAACCCGGCCGCCGCCACCGTCCTCAACCAGGTGCTCTCCAAAGTGGCCATGTCCCAGCCGCTCTTCAACCAGCTGAGGCACCCCACGGTGATGAACACCCCACAGGGCCACGCCGCGGGCCCGCCCCAGGGGCCCGGCATTGCCGGCACGAGGTTCCCCTCCGGCGGCATTGCCTTTCCCGCCCAGAGTCCGGCCTTAGCCGCCCCGGGGGGAGGTCTGGGAGCCGTCCAAGCCCAGGCCCCCAACGCAATTGTCATGAATCCCTTTGGAAGTGTCATGGCTCCGACCTCCGGCCAGCAACCCGTGGTGGTGGGTCTCAACAAGGCAGGTGCTTCCACATCTACCGCTGCAGGGGGCTTTTATGAGTACAACAAGCAAAACGCCGTCACTGCCGCCTCTCAGGCATTCGCCTCTGAGGGGGAACAGTCCAGCCAGCACGGCTTCCTCGCTGGTGGCACCCATGCTGCCACCTCAGCTGCAGGGCCGCGCTACGAGAGTCACTTTGGGGCTCCCGGCCAGATGCAGCACGAGGCGGCAGCAGCATTTCCCAAGGAGTCCTACGGGGCGGCAGCACAGCACGGGGCAGCACGGGCCTTCCCTAGCGACCCACACACAGGCTCCCACCCGAAAAGAGATCCCGGACCTGTCCTGCATGGCAGCAGTACAAGCAACCAGTGGGAAAATATCCCTAATTTCCCCAGCCAAAACAAGTCTGACCTCATGCCCGGCGACAGCCTGTGGCCGTCAGCGAGTCAGCAGCAGTATGAAATAAGAAACGAGCTGTACAACCCCGAAGAGCCGACACCTGACACAAAGTTCAGCACGGCCGCCCCCCCCGCCATCGGCCGCCTCAACCACAGCGCACAGAGCTTCGGCAGCCCTCGCATGAGGCAGAAGGAGGAGCGCAGTGGCGGCACGCCCGATCTGCCCACCCGCTCCCTGCCGCCGCACCAGCTAGGCGACCTCCGCGGCGTGGCCCCTCTCCACTTCCCCCACGTCTGCGCCCTGTGCGACAAGAAGATCTTCGATCTGAAGGTGAGTGGTTTGGGGGCGTCCCTGGGCAGGGTTGAGACCCTTGAACAGGCTGTCAGGTGACTGATCTGGCCACCAGCTCCTGCCACCCCTCACTGCCAGTGTCCATCACCACAGAGGTGCCCTGAGAGAAGCAGAAACAAAGGGCCATCGTTTTGCTGAGGGTATGGTATGTCTGTTTCATGGCAGTTACTGGGGCTTCGAGATCTTGCCGTGGAAGATGGTGAGATTGCAGCAATGATGTGAGAAATGTGAGGTCAGAGCCGAGGTCGTAGCTCACCTCATGGGCCCAGAGCGAGGCGGGGAGGAGCTTGAAGCTGATCCCCCAATACTCAAGCCAGTGTTGCAACCCCACGTCTGTAGTTTCATCTGCTTCTCCCTTTCTGATCCCAAAGGCTTCCCCCTAAGAGCCTATGGAAGCAGCTTGCTTAAACAGACCAGCACATTTTTTTGATAAAGTTATTTTAACTATTCCTCTGTAGGAATTTTTTCTTCCTGGTATCTCACAGGAAAATTTAGGGATCAAGGTCCCCAGGGACTTTGACCTGAAGTGCTCACGCACATGTGGTACAGACTGTGCTCTCTCTCACTTCTCTGTTCATACTGCCAAGGGAACTCCAAATTCAGCCTCACCCTCAAGAAACAGCTTCCCAGTTTCCCAGGCAGTGTGTTGTAGGTCACGTTATATAGGTCAGGTCTGGAGGAGGGCACTTAAGTGGCCCTCTGAGCCCCACGGCCATCCATGGCTGTTCTGGCCTCCTGGTGAGCCCTGCTCAACAAGTCCTCATGACCTTTTCTGTCACATCACAGGACCAGCACCTAACCACAAAGGCATGTGTTTTCATGCTGATGGTGTCCTGACAATAAAATTATAACAGCATGTATGTAGGAAGGAAAATGGCCAGCAAATTAAAGAGTACTTGATCCCTTCACACCCTGGGGATTTGGGATATTTGAATATATTTGCTTTCGTGTTTACCTTTTACTCTTTTAGCAACTGCTTGCAGAAGCTTTTGCTTTGACTACTGCAGCTTTCAGGGCTGGGTTCAAGTAGCCCCTCTCTAGGGCATGCTGGGCATTTCTTTTTTTCATTAAACACTTTAAAAAGAGCAGGGGGAATGTCATTGCAATGAGTTTTGGGGGATCTGTTAGTTGGTGTTTAATGCACTGCCTCAACTGGATCATAGAAATGTAAATAGATAAATGTACTTCAACAAATGTTGCTGATCTCGTGAAATAATAAGCACTGTCCTGGCTGCCCTGAATACTGAACACCTTCTTTATGGACATTGCAGGAGTTGAGAGTGCTTAGCACCTTGCAGGATGAGGTCTTCAGCAAGAATGGAACAACTTAATTACTAGAAATATACTGAATTTAAAAGCTAATACAGAGAAGCCTTCCGTATTAGAAGCCTTCCTTTTGTAAAGTTACTGATAATTTAATGTTCAAATAACGAATCAGTAAATGCATTGGATGAAGGTGCGCTTGGCTCCAACATCACACAGTTTGATCTTCAGCATCTCAGTATTGCTTTTAGAATAAGGTAAACTGAATGGAGAAATAATCTCTTGTAAATTTGTCTCAGGATTTTTCCTGTTTTCATTGTCTCTGTTTCAACACAGGACTGGGATCAGCACATTAAGGGAAGTCTTCACATCCAAAAATGTATGGCTTTTTCAGATAAGTAAGTACTATTTTAGAGTCACTCTTCAAACTGAATTGCTAACAGAGCATCATCCCTTACTTCAGTGGTTTTCCGCTGGGAATTTTCTGCCTAACAACTAAGTTTTAATATTTTTGGCACATTATGCATCTTCCTAAAGTTCTTTTCTTTCTTTTCCAGCACTGGTATCCGGTGTATGTTAAGCTCAGCAGATGGAACATTGCATTTATCACCAAATAATGCAGCAGTTTTCAATCCATCTAGTATTGAAGGTGAATGGTTGTATACGCAATAGTTAAAAACACTTCTTTTAATTGAAAGGGAAATCAGTCTCTGAGGAGAACTGGGGTTTTTAAATGAAATGCAATAGAAGTTGCCAAGGAAAAATTTTGAGAAGTTGTGCACAAAAAGGCTAATAGCCAATACTGTGCCTTTGGAAATATGAATTTGTTTTTCTTTCAAACAGTAACTTGTTTTCATAGTACAAATAGTTTGGTGTAGAGACTGTGAAATTACTTATTACATAAATGGGGAATTGCTTACTGAGCACATTAATGCAATTAATATGACTCAAGATTTTAATGAAATGTGTGTAATCCGTGATTTAGATTATCCACCAAATGTTGGCGCATCTTTTATCGCTACACCAGCAAGATCCTTTGGCCAGCCAGGTCCTACATTTTCTTCTCCTCCATCAGGGGTAAGAGCGAGTACCTAAGCAAATTGATGTCTGTGTTGAGATTCCTGTAGAAGCCACTTATACTTGAATTAAAACTCTGAAAGCTTTAGTTTAGACAATAATCTGAACATTCACTCTGTTATTTCAACTTCCCTGCAGTTCTTTTATGCTTTTAATTTTGACCAAATATGAACTTAATTATAGTTTTTGTTTTGTTTTTTCCAGTGTTAAAAGTTGTTTGCTTGTCAGGGTTATTTGGGAAGGTGGGTAAATAGGTTTGTGTCTGTTTTCATTGACTTTTTTACCCCATTGTCTGAGTCTTTTTGACCCAGGAAGGTCAGCTTCAGCTTGGAATGAAGATTTGGATTAGTTTTTAGTTACCTTCAGTATTGACCCCATCAAGCAACCTTCTTTCTCTCTGGTTATTTATTCATAGCAATTGCTCTCTGCCTCTCTCATGCTGAGGTCCTTCTCCCAGGTGGCAAAGATAGTGGCTGCAGCTTCACTGTTATTTGCCTGGAGGTCCCAGATCAGTTCATTATACTGGACTAACTTTTCCTTCGTTTATTTTAGTGTAGTATTTATATCCTCTGCTGTCACTGGTAGCCTTTCAACAAGTTTGCTTTGATGTGGAGCCTTCCATGGTTTAGGTTTATTAGTCCCTGCCCTGCATCCTGCATTCAACACAGGTCCCCTGTTATATTGCTCTAATGCACACTTGAATTCCTAGCTCTATAATCAAAAAATACCAGAAGAAAGAACCAACATTAAAAGGGGTTCTTACACTGACAAAGCAGAAAGATTTTAAAAGGAAAAAAAAGGCAAATAAAAGCAAATCATATTCATAGTGAAAATACAAACTTGTTAGGGTTAAAATGAAACTGATCACATATCAGAAAGTTACAGCTAGAGCTGGACACACCAAAGACTTATGTTAGGGCGTTCATGGAATAGCAGCAGTAATCCAGGGGTTCAACTTTTCACCTTGTTAACTTTTATGTATATATCTCTCCTGATGTGGTCTCTGACACTCTGGAAAGCCAGGCTGAGTTGTGTCCCTGTGACACTCCAGTTCACATCATGCACTGCTTGCAGAAAGGTCACCCAGATTTCCTTAATCCAACCAATTTTCTACCATGCAGTTTTACTGTGCAAGAGGTCATTTGAAGGGGTTTCAGCTTCTGCCTGTCACAGACACTGTGAGTGCAGGCGAGCAAAGAGCAGAGCTGCTCATGACAGCTGCCTCCAAGGTCAAAGGTGGACTAGCAGTGGGTGCAGAGGAATGTTCCTTTTCATCATGTCTGTCAACTTCGCAACAAATGAAATTACTGCTAATACCAGTGTCATTTCTCTTTAGAATCTGTCACTATTAATCATTTTAGCTGCCTGAAGAAATCCTCCTTCTGAATGACCTGCAGTATTTTGCGACATAAAAGAAACAATAACTTTGATTTTCCTGGACAGTGTAAATCCCTTTTTTTCTTCAGAAGCTCATTGGATGAACAGGGAGCTATATTAGAGGTGTTAAGACTAAGTTTGCCAGCTGTCATTCACTCTGTAACCCAGGTGGCTTGTAATTTATTACACCTTTGCACGGTAGTATTCACTTTCAGCTAAGCTGCTGCCATTTAACTGAGCAGTAGGAGATTACACTTGACCCTGCATGTAATCATAAACAAAGTGTTCAGATTTCTGGAAGAGCTCGCTCTGTGCTGTCCATCTGCAAATAACTCTATCCCTCTTTAAAAGGCAAGTGCTACCAGTCTTCACTCAGGTGTGGAGAGCCATTAGCACTGGAGGGATGAGATTGGCAGTTTCTTAGTATCTTTAGAAAAAATTCATGTGATGCTCAAGAACGGGATAAAGAATTTGAAAAGCAAGAAACAACAACAACAACAATTTTTTTTTTAAAATCTGTAATAAAAAAATCACCCAATTGGATGAATGAAATAATATTGCAAATAATATGAGGTGCATTTTGCTGCTGTGCATATTTTTTTTAAATTTGCTTTTTGTAATAGCCATGCAGGCTGCATTGGTAACCTGTGGTAGACATTGGTTGCAAAGAAAGTTAACTTTGAGTTTTATGGAAAATTACATTCAACACCTGGCATGCAACAGCTCTTCTAACTTCCTGATTGTAGATATGGAAGGTGTACATTCCTTTTCTGGCCATGATTTACAGCTCTATTTAATGAATGGATCCAGTTTAACTGCAATCAGCTGACAAGATTATTGCTTGGTACAGCCTGTTGACTTCTGGCATGAGTATGTGACCACTTCTTAATCAAGAACTACAGCAGGTTTATGGCATAGCAGTTTAATTTAAGCCATTGCCAATTGTGGGGAAGTGGCAACATCTTACAGTTGTTTGATTTAATGTACTGAGGGCTGTGTGTGGGAACATGGGCTCTGGAGCCAAGGCAGGGAAGAGCTGGGCCTTTCTAGTCCCATAGATTCTTACATACCATCTTTTAACAGATCTAGCAAAACAAACAGAAGGTGACTGGTGACCTGGGGTGTTCTTACACTGGGACTGCATTTGATGTTTCCTTTTCCTTTTCCTCTAGCTGTAGTTGTGTTCTTCTGTTCTGTGCTACATGCTGCCTTGCCAGATGCATGCAGACATCACTAGCTTTTCTGTTCAAGTGGAGTTGAGTTGCTTCATCTTTTTTTCAGGATCAGGTCTTTGTTATTTTTCTGCTAGAAAAAATATCTTAATTCTGGACTTTTGCACTTCTTTGACTTACCTTATGCACCTAGGTGGGCTCTGTGAGATGCAAGCTAAGTAGCAGATCACTGTGTAATGCAGGGTCCTAATGCAGCAAAAATACACAAATAGTTAAGTGGTGAAGTCTGGAGGGAAGGCAACAGGATGGAGGTGTAAATAAGATAACATTAGCTCTGTAACTTGTGAACTTGCTGACAAGCCAAACATTTGTGATGGCTCCGGTGAACTTGATCCCACAAGATTACATGATTTGCATCTTCCCTTGAATGGCACAATTTTAACTGAAGGTAGAGTTACTTCTTCAGTAAAATCCTAATGCAGAGATCATAAACATGGAGGTAGTCTGGAAAGATTTAATCCTGTGAGTGATGTTTTGCTTGTCATTAGCTGTGGTAAATTAACTTTCTCTCTGGCTGTTCCCTGATGCCTTTTGCACAGGGAGTGTAGAGCCTGCTTTCCATGTCAGAGAGATGGGCAGCTCTTTCGGAAATGCCCCAGCACTCCAAAATAGACTTCCACCCTTGGGAAGTGATCACCACTCCAGTACTCTGTGCCTGTGCCAGCCCAGTCTGGGAGCTCTGCCTCTTTGCATGTCCAGCACTCACTGTGCCCCCGGGGGGGAAATCCCTCTTCCTGTGTGTTGTTGCAGTGAGAGGGGAAAGTAGCAGGTTTTCTATCCCCAGGTACAGCTGTGTGTCCTCTCATAAGTTAAGTGGGATCACTTTTACCTTTAGCCCAGTCTGTTCCATGAAGAAGGATTTAAATTCAGTCCCTGCTATCCTGAACACCCATGTAGTCACCCAAACTGATTTCTAATATTCATAAATTCAGCAGGGACTGCAGTGAGCAGTTAGTTTTTGCAGGAATATCATTGATCCTGTTCGAAGGACAGTATCCCTTCTAGAAATCCTCTCTGGACTTTGCAAAGTCCAGGGACGGAGACTCCATTGCAACCTGAACTGTAGCTAAACATTTCCCTTCCCATTTATACTTCTAAACCAGGATGTTAAAATGCAAGTTTTTAAAGAATATTTTTTCTTAATAACAGGTACGCAGAGCATTTCATTTTTTTGCAGAAATATAAGATGTTATCTAGTGGATAGAATATCTAAGATAAAAACATTGGTTTGAGTTGGGCTTTTTTTCCCAGTTTCCTCAGAGGAAATCTACACTGGGTCGAGTTGTTCACATTTGCAATCTCCCCGAGGGAAGCTGCACAGAGAATGATGTCATTAACCTGGGCCTCCCATTTGGAAAGGTCACCAACTATATCCTCATGAAATCTACTAATCAGGTACTGTACATTTGGGGTTACCAGTGTTGACATCTATTGGCATAAAGACATAAAGATATGAAGACATATAGACATGAAGACAGAGTCTTTGGGGAAAACCTCTTATTTAGTAATAGAAACTTAAATATATGAAGCCCACTCTCAAAGTTAAAAAAAAAAAATTGGTGGTCACTTAATTAGATGAGGACATAAACATGACCGCTGCCTTATAGTTCTTGTTTAAAAATCCCAGAAATCTCAATGAAAAAGTGTTGTAAAACTGTACTTTTGCTAATTTTTTTAAGTGAATTACTTGGTTGCCTTCTCTAAGCCATTTGTTACAGTTACTTTCAGACTTCTCTTAGCTTAAGTCTATCCTAAGTAGCTTAAATATACCAGTGGTGTAAGCTGGTAGGAGTAGAATATCTTCTTCACATTCCTGCAGCAGACAAAATGGATGGATGTAGAATCCATGCCAGTGGACAATGTTTGAGATTGTAATGTTTAAAAATCACAGAATCATAGAATGGTTTGAGTTGGAAGGGACCTTAAAGACCATCTAGTTCTAACCCCCTGCCATGGGCAGGGGCACCTTCCACTAGAACAGGTTGCTCCAGCCTGGCCTTGAACATTGCCAGTCAAGAAAGATTAGATACCAGTCATTTAAACTAAACCAGCTTCTGAGGTCACATATTGGCTTTAAAAGCTGGTTTTAAACCATTATTTGCAGTTAAAAAAAGACTGAGAAATGGACTGAGTGTTACCATTTCAGCCTCAGGCCTGGAAAGCTACCCAGTTTTGTAGTATCAAGACATTTTGCATGAGAAGAATCCAGAGAAAATTTATTATGCTGCCTTTTCTCTCTTATACTTTGTATTTTTAATTATGTAATAGATTGTAAAGTTCTCTCCATTTGTGCTAGGCCTTTCTGGAAATGGCTTACAGTGAAGCAGCCCAAGCCATGGTACAGTACTACAAAGAAAAACCTGCTATGATAAATGATGACAAGTTACTTATTAGGATGTCTAAAAGATACAAGGAATTGCAGCTGAAGGTAAGATGTCATTCCTGATCAAATTATGTGAGTTTCCATGGCACATCTGGAGAATACATTTTTAAAAGTTCTTGGTGATTACTCCTTTCTAATTAATGCTTTAATATTATAGAAAAAGAAATTAAGAAAGATAAATTAATGAATGTATGTTATCAATCTTTTACAGTTAGCTGCTTGCTCTTATTCTAATTGTAACTCTTGGAAGAGACCCCATTTTCTCTGATCCTCTCTTACCATTATTTCAAAAATCCCTTCTGAGCTTCCTTGTGAGCAGGCTCCCTACATTGCTTGGTCTAACACAGGGCTAAAACACAGCCATGTGTAAGATACAACATGTCAGCAAAAATAAGATGGTTTTATCCTTTTAGTTAGGCATTAAGCCCAGAACAATGCTTTTTTCACTGCTTCCATGCTTGAGCCATAGCACAATCTTGAAACCAAGCAGCAGTAACAGGACTAAACAGCACACTGATTTCTTTTTTTTTCTTGTGAATGACCTAAGTTATAAAGCAAGATTTTTTTTTTTTTCTTTTAACATAGAGTCAAACCAGAGCAATATTCTTTAGACTTTCTGTAGAGTGTGTGACACTTCTGTTGTGGACACTTGAGGGATGTTCAAAGATCACTGCTCTTGTGAGCATATCTATAGAGGCTTATATACTGCCATGTAATGCTGAGAGAGTAATTTTATTTCATGGTAACTTGGACCAGAACTGGCAATGCAGAGCTTAAAAACTCCATATTGTATTACTTAGCACAGCACAAAGTTATTTTATAGAACAAGTCTGTAATGTTCCAATTTAATGTTAAGGGTCCTTTTATGAGCCTTGAGGAAAAAAAGAAAGGAACTTGGATGGTTTGGTTTGACCTTTGAAAAAGCCTCTTTCTCTCCTGTATGTGTATAATAGTTTAAGGAGACTTAAAGGAGTTGCTAAAGATTAGTGAATCAGGGCAGTCTTTCCTGATGTGGCACAGTGAGGGCTTCAGATGTTAGGTGGTGGAGATTGTGCATCTTGACAGAGAGGCAGGAGTTACCCAGGAGAGTGTGATAGTTTGCCTAGATTCCAGGAAGATTTTTCTGCTTTTCCAATGACAGTTTTTCAGGTCATGGAATTATTTTGCTCTGCTCAAGAAAGAAAGCAAACAAATAAAAGTACAAAGAGGGAAATATGCATGAGCTATATACTGTTACAAACTGCTGAGTTCTTGCATGATTATGTTGCTCATCTCTGTGTGCTCCAAGTGTTTGAGGAATTGAGAGCACTCCAGCCTGTGTAGTGCAACCTACGTAGGAGTAATCAACACTCCAGTACACATCTTGGACTTAGCTTGTCTGAAGCTCTTCTTGTCTAAACATAGTCCTTCAGAGCCGTACTCCAGAATGAGTAACTCTGAGATCAAGAGAAGGCAGTTCATACCTAGAGGATCAGAGATAGGCTGCTATACATATTTAATTCTGTATTAGAAAATTTTCTGGTTTGCTTCCTCTCAGATCCAGTACCTAGAAAATGCTCTGTAGTGATTGTGTAGCAAGGAAGGACAAGCTAGTTTTCAAAGCCTGTTAGAGCAGCCAAGTATGAGGAGAGAGTGCTACAACGTAATGGAGCAAATTTTCCGTTTGTATCATTTTACTGCTTTGATCGTGCTGTTGAGAAGCCAACTGCAGAAAAGAGTGTAACTACAACACTGAAACTAGATATTTCTAGTTATAGTATAATTGAATGAAGCATGGATACTGTTTCTTGAAGGACAAATCACCTGTATCAGCTTGGAGAGTAGAGTAGCATGCTAAACAGTGTCTTTGTTTTTATTAGAAACCAGGTAAGAATGTGGCTGCTATAATCCAGGACATCCACTCACAAAGGGAGAGGGACCTGCTGCGTGAAGTGGACAGGTAAAGTTTCTCCATAGTTTGGAATTGTAAGTCTGTAAACCTACAGATAGAAGAAGTATTACCTGTGTGCTTCCCTCTCTTATTTCATTGGCTTTCGTAATTTGGATTTCACTTATAAAATAGTATATATCTTTATATAGTTCAAAAGTAGGTACAGGGCCTGTATAATGAGATCTGATTGAAACTGTGCATCTTATGAAAATAACTCTTTCCTACTGATTATGTCTCAGAAAATACGTCTGGCATGTGAGGAGCACAAAAATGAAGCTGTTCGACTTTTCTCCCTGTTGAGTGAAAAGCATAAAAGCTGGGGGTGCTTTGAGACCAAGTGGGAAGGAGGCAGTTCAGAATAAAATGTATTTGGGTACATTTCTGATCTCTCTGACTTCTGGAACTTTCAGCAAAATTGGAGAGGAATCACAGTCCTAAAACATCTCTTTTAAACAGGTGGCCTTTGTCACATTTGTGTCAGGGATGCCCTAGCTGAGTGAGTATTAAGGCTACGTACATTAGGGTCATTGTAAAGGTATTAACATATTATAAGCTTTTAATGCTAAACCCCTATGAGACGCTTTTAAGAATGAATGAATATATTCTTGACAGTTCTGTGGGGATTTAGTTAAGCTCTGTGGCTATGACACTGCCTTTTCTCCTGTTCACTGTTTGCAGCTGTGCAGTGCATGTCTGTGAAAGGCCTGGGGTATCAGGTTCGCAGTCCCCAGGGCAGTCCCCATGAGCTTCCAGTGTACAAGAATTGGTAGACAACAGTGGGTCAGCCAGTTACAGTTGCCTTTTCCCCCTGCAGCAGGTATGGCACGGACAGGCCCCGCTCCCGCAGCCCCATCAGCCGCTCACTGTCACCTCGATCCCACACGCCCAGCTTCACTTCCTGCAGTTCACCACACAGCCCTCTGGGGACCAGCAGGACCGACTGGGGAAATGGGAGAGAGGCATGGGATCAGTCCCCCTATTCTCGACGGGAAGAGGAAAGGGATAGCAGAGAATGGCGAGAGAATGGGGATGAGAAGAGGGACAGGACTGACACGTGGGTACACGAGAGGAAACATTATTCCCGACAACTGGACAAGTTTGATTTGGATGAACGGCTTGAAGGAGGCAGAGGACACCGAGAAAAATACTTAAGGACTGGTTCCCCTGGGTCCCTTCACCCTTCCTCTGGCTACAAGAACAGGGAAGATGACTATTACCGAAAATCCTCTAAGTCAAAATCTGACAAGTTTCAGAGGCAGCTGCAGGATTTACCTGGGAGATCTAAGAGAAAGGAAGAGGCAAAGTTAAGGGAACGCAGGCATTCTTACAGCGAGGACACTGCCAGGGAGGAGGCAGTGGAACAGAAGCACAGCAAAGTATCTGAAGGCTCCAGGCAAAAACAAAGTGATAAGAATAAAGTGAAGAAAGCTGAAAAAGACCAAGAAGATGCTACTACTGAAAGCAGTGATGTGAAGGAAACCAAACCTCCTGAGGACGAGGTAAATAGAGATCTAAAAGTGTATGTAAGAAGTGTAAATGCTGAAGTAAAATATTTTCTGCAATATCTTAGAGCATTTGTTGTGGGTGTGATGCTGGCAACATGAAATGTTTTTCCATGATAAAATCAGGGAATGTAGTCACAGAAGAGATCTTGGGAAGTCGTCTTGTCTGTGCTTTTGCCCAGACCACGCAGATCTATTACACTGTTGTGGTGTTGGGTACGTGGACATTATAATTCTGTGTCTAGCACAGAACCTTTGGGTAACAAGTGAAGGGATGGGGACAGACAGCTGAAAACAAAACCAAGTGACAGTCTGCTATTTGCATGCAGGTTGTGTGTGAGGGGGCAATTGTACTCTTGCTAACTCTGTGCAGAATGCTCCATAGCTGCTCTTTCTGCATCCATCACCTCCTTCCACTGCCAGTGAGGAGGACTGACTTATCTGGGAATTAAGTGACACTTTACAGAAATGCACAGTATTTATACAGGGAAGTGGTTGCTATACTATTAAAATGGGGAATGAACTTTTAATGAGGAACATTTCTTTCTGGATAACTCAACAGAGCAATTGTTTCTTTAATCATGTGTCCCTACCCTCAGCCGTGGCAGGGATAATTCATACCACTCCCTTCAGTGTACTGGCAGGAATCTCTTCCCATGGCAAGAACCACTGAATCAGCTCACCTATAAAACCATGGGATCTCAGGAGAGATACTTCCAGTCATGAAGTGGCAGTGTTTGTGGGTTTGATTCTCCACTGGGAAAAAGTGGGAGGGGTAACACATCAAGATGCCTCATTTGCTCAGTCCCAGTACAGCCCATACTCATATCCCCACCTCTCAGGGATCTGGTTACTGTCTCTTGGCCACCTTGCCTCCCCTGGCGTCCCCCAGGGATATGCTGCTGCCATCCACCCCCGGAGAGGCTGCAGAGCTGCTTGGCTGACCAGGGCTCCATCTCTTGCTTGTGCCTTTGTGCTGCCAGGGCCACTGTCGGTTGTTTCCAGTTGACCTTGCATTCATTCTTTTCATGTGGGGCCAAGTTGGTGGAATTTCCTAGATTTGTATCTTGCTAGCCTGTAACCAGCAGCAGCACTACCTCATGCCATAGATATGCGTGTTTGTACCACCTTTTACCATCTTTCTCCTTTGGCTGGTATTTCACTATGATGTATGGTTCCTTGGGAGGAGATGTCAGAGAGAAATGTCAGACAGCATCCTAAATCACACTCCTCTGCATGTTTTCCAAGTTATTTTATAGTGGCTTTGCTAAAGACATACCTCTCCAGGGACTATTGCCAGTAATTTATCTTAAAAGGAAGAAATAGTTTTGTATGTCTTGAACTCAGTTTTGCTTTGTCCCTCTTTTACTAAATACCAGGTAATACTATGGTTTTGTTCTTCCAAAGTATGAATTGTGCAAGCAATTCCATTTTCAACTGATTCTATGTCAATAAACGAAACAGTCGAGGTCTTCTGCTGAGTTTTAACACTGCTGCTCTCCTTACCACATCTGAGCCAACATACCAAATGTGGGTAGAGAACAGAGGAGTGGGGGCTGGAAATTTTAATGAATTGACGATCTCCCCCACCTGTCTTTTCACCAATTAGGTGATATAAATTACACTGCTAATTTTGTTTAAAATTCTTTTTCTTAATTCTTATTTGTGAAGCTCTGCTAACAGAATTTACAGTTTGGTCTTTTCCCACAGCCTAGTTGACTTGCATAAACTTTAGAAATAAAGAATGTGACCTTGGAGTGACTTTGCTTCTCTAAACCCAGAATAGAAACATACTAGAACACCACTGTGTGTTGCTATACATGTATATGTATTTATTTTAGCTTGAAAAAGAGGAACAAGTTCCAGAGAAGAGCTCACCTTCAGATAATAAACAAGGAAAAGAATCCGGAGAGATTCTGGAAAACACAAGGAAAGAGAAGGTTGGTGACACGTTTGTGTAGCTTCTTTGAGAAAATGATTGAAACCCCAAGTTTGGTAGCATGTTCTTCCAAATGAAATATTAACCCCTCATGAAAAAACACATAAAGGGGTTGGAGAAGGAGGTTGTCTAAATTAACTTGCCTTGTCTTGACCTCTGCTTTAAGGGACAGCTTTTCCTGAAGCCTCCAGAACTCTTTTTTTAGTTACTCTTTGCCCATGTACATTGCTTCACATACATAGCGCTTGGCAGTGGCAGCTGTAAGGAATGTATGCCCAAGTGAACTGGGTAACTCGCAAACTGTGCCCAAAAATAGGAGATGCAGTCAGTTAGTGGAGAAAGAAGGGACTATGATGGATACTTTTTAGAACATTGGCCTTATGAACTATAGATAGTAGTCTCCTGTTTGTTTCTGGTTTTAATTAAATAATGCCTTTACAGCAACCCTACTGCTGCATTGCAAACAGGGAGAGCAATGTCCCTGGAATTCCTCCAGCTTCATATCTGTAGGGTCATGGGTTGATGGTCAGATATGGAAGATACTGATATCTGTTGCTGCAGAAAACTGATCTCCTGGCAAGAGCAGTGCCAACTCACAGAGTTTTCATGCTGTTTTAGGATTCTAGGAGGGGAAGTGTGGGAATGGCCAAACAGGAGGAGAATACAGATTATTAATAGATTATGTGTACACCAGGAGTCTGGGAGTTGAAATCTAAGGTTCAAGTGTGTCTTAAAAGTAAGATATACCTTTTAATTCTAAGACTTCTTAAAACCATTATTAGTGCCTGAGTCCTGTAAGTCTGTAACTGCATGTATGAGGTATTTCAGAGTATGTACTTTGGAGTATAACTGTAAACCTGCTTTTTCCTAAGGTTTAGGCCAGTGGCTACCAACACAGTCCCTGGCAGAGGGATCTTGCTGGTGGAAGGAAATGACTGCAGAAGGAAGCCATGTTTTCTCAGTCACCATATGAATTTAAAGGACCTAGTCCAGCAAAGGGAAAGCCACAGTGGCTCAAATGGGGTTCTGTATATTTTCATTGCACTGAGATGGAGGTGGAGGAAGGGGACAGGTTCATTTCCTTGGGGATCACATAGTAGCACGCATTGCATAACAAAGTGTTAACACATTGTGCCTTGCTCTACTGCTTACAGAAAAGCAAGAAGCAGGGGACTGGAGAGACTGTAATCTCCAAGGCAGTTACAGAATCTTCACAAAGGGAAGTTTATGTGATAATTCAAATGAGATTTCTTGTCCTTGTGCATAAGGTTTAAAATCACAACACCAAGGCATATTGCTCTTTGGACCTAAAACACAAGAGGAATTAGGCATGGCTATATCAAGGTTCTTCCTGGTTTCAAAGCCCACTTTTTAACAGTGATGATCTATGATCACCAATCTCTCAAATGTTTTACATCTTTGTGACAGGACCGAGACTGGGAGAGTGGAAGTGAAATAGAAGGTGAGACCTGGTATCCTGCTAACATGGAGGAATTAGTGACAGTAGATGAAGTGGGAGAAGATGATTTAATTATGGAGCCTGATATAACTGAGCTTGAAGAAATAGTTCCAGTTGATCAGAAAAATAAAGCTGCTTCAGAAATGTGTCCCTGTATGTCAACCGTGTTAGAACTGAAAAATGATCACAGCCACTTAACCAGGAGTGAAGACAAATTTGCCCATAAAGCTTTAGAAACAAACTTCAAAACAGCAAAGGGCAGTGCAGCTTCTAGTGGCTGTCAGGAAGATAATGAGGACGATGATAATGATGATGCTGTAACTGAAGCATCAAGCCTAAATCTGGACCCTGAAGACAAGCCAGAGGAATTGAAAGAAGACCAATCTGCTAAGGAGTCTGATTGCCAGCAGAAGGAAGGAAAAATTGATAAGAGCTCTGACACTCGTTTAGAGCCTGATGATCACCATATACCTTCTGTTCATCTGAAAGAAGAGATTCTCCAGCTCCCTGATACGTTTATAGATGATTACAAACAGATGGGATCACAAGGAGCTGAGAGCAGAGAAGTTACGGAAACGCTCATTAAAAACGCTAGTGAAGAAACAAGACATGGAAGCCAAGAGTATCCAGAGGCCAAGGGTAGCTACTGTTTTTATTTTCCTTCAGCCTGCAGAGAGCCTTGCATGTTTTCTCTGAGGGTAGACTGAAATTTATTGCTAACGAGAATAAGTGTTGTTAATAGTATCAAGGCTTGTCCTTGGAGCAGCTCAGTAAAAGAACCCCAGTGCCTTTGGCCAAACTAAACCATTAGAGCCTCTTAGATGAATAGTGTAAAGGAAATATGATAAGCAGCTTGCAAGCTTTCTGAAAGGCATAAGCTGCTATAATTGTCATGTCAAGGTTCACATGAGTTTAGCTGAAGTCTTTCAATGCCTTGCTAAATTTATTTTGAATTGTCAATGAAATGAGTGACAGTCTCTTGAAGGTCAACAGAAAAGTATCTGTAATGTCTGGCTGGCTCCTGGACAAGGTGGGTATTCTTACACACTGTACTGAAGCATTAGTAACATGCACAAATTGTTACTTCTCAGTCCCTGTTCATGCAAATACATGCCTTGTGTCAGGAGTTGCCTTATCGTGTTCTGTTATCTACTGCATGCTGCCTTTAACGTAACTGATAGGATGTGCTGTGAGATGTCAATAAATGTAATTATAGCTACCTATTAATATTTTAGCTGTCAGGAAAAAAGGGATCTTGGGGGTC
Source organism: Dicrurus megarhynchus (assembly GCA_013399195.1). Taxonomy (NCBI): domain Eukaryota; kingdom Metazoa; phylum Chordata; class Aves; order Passeriformes; family Dicruridae; genus Dicrurus; species Dicrurus megarhynchus. Next base: position 349,714 of record VXAD01009138.1, read on the forward strand.
TGAAAGTCTGTTCAGTTCCTTGTCAAATGATACTTGAGCGAATGGGCTGTGCATAATGAGATGAAGTGAAAAACAGCATTGAGTATGTTGGTCAGAAATGTTTTTTTTCAATTGCTGCCAAAGCCCATGTGATGGATAAGGGGTTGTGAAAAGAAGCTGATGGAAGATTTTTGAGGGTGCAATGCTGGAAACATTTCATGTGAACATCGGATTTGGAGCTAACTTCTTCCTTCAGGACAGATTTGAAACTCGTTGTTAATACTTAACCTGATTGGCCTGAAGACACCTTGCCAGACTTTGCATATTTGGAGATAACATTGCCATGGGACTGGGCATGGCAAAGTTGCCTCTCCTGGGCTTCCCGTGCAGCCAGCTGATGAAAGAGTTGGGTGTCTCAAGAGCATATTTACTAGTGTTTCCAGCATCTCAACTTCCAGCTTGTCAGCAGGGAGCCTGGAAGCTCCAGGGCCTCTCATGCTTCCCAAGTTTCTGATATGGACTTGTTATCTGGGATCTGCAGTCCAAGGCTCTAGGCCCTCTGCAAATGCAGCTGCCAGCTCAGAAGCACAGAAATCAACTTAAATGGGATTTAAGTTGCTGCAAAGGCCCTGGATGTTTTAAGAAAAGCTTACCTGCTTAATGGGGGTTTTCCAGGATCTCTGCTGCGGTATTGGAATCCTGGGGTAGGCTTAAAGTTAATTTGAAAGCTGACCAGTTAGGATTTTATATTATTTTCTTTTAAATCATACAATAGACATATTTAAAACAGTGAAGAAAAATTCATTCTCATAGCTAGAAACTGCAGATCTTTGAACTACAGACTTGAAAGACAGGAAGGGTTTGGTTAGGGCAAAATATGTTTGTTTTATAAGAAAATATATCCCTTATCTAGGTGACATTTGCAATGCAATAGAAATTTTGTCAGAACAAGCGAGCTAGTTCTTTGATATAAGGACTGAAGAAGAGGAATCAGACCAGTTTACCTGTAATTCTGTAGCTCTGTGATAGCAAATTTCTCTAATTTTAAATAAAAGTAATTCATATGATAGAAATCATGGGAAGGGAGAGTATCTGTTCTTTTGACAGGCTATATCTGCCTCAGCAAATCATTCCAGTGTTTTCCACATCTTGAATCTCCTGCTGTGTCCATTCATGTCAGTCAGCAGGGACCAACCATCCCATCCCTACTATTCAGAAACCAAAATCTTTTAGTGGCTAGGAGCCATAAAGCAGGAACTGTCCCTTGGAGAGGTGAGGATGGGAGAAGAGTGGCTCCAGGAAGAAGATGCTGCAGCGATCCTATAAAAGGCAGGTTTGGGGAGTTGCTCTCATCAGGTCCTGCTGCCCCCACCATCTCAGCAGCCCAGCTGCACCACTGGTCATGCAGTAACATAAGTGGTTACAAAGCTGCAGTCAGGTCGTGCTTCTGCCAGAGGTGTGTAATGTTATGGCTCTATTTAGAGATTAAAATACAAAAAGACCCTCCAAACGTAACATTAAATTAGAAATAGAAAAATGGTCTACTGGGAGAAATCGGAGTGACTGCACACCATATCACAGCTGTTAGAGTTGCACTAAACGGGCCTCTGATTTGAATGGAAAAGCATTTTTTTCCAGATTTTACTTCATTTATAGATCCACCCAGAAAGTGTTCCCAAGAAGTTTACAAACGTCTCTTTAATAAACTGTTTTCATTCAGTACATTTATTCATTTGTTAAGCAAATTCTAGGTACTTGGAAATGAGATCTCTGGAATACCCGGAGGTAGAGTCTAAACAAAGGCCCTCTGCACCAGGCTGGGAACAAGAGGACGTCTTCACCGAGCTCAGCATTCCCCTGGGTATGTTGGGCCGCCCACTGCAATACCCAGGGCTTACAACAAGATGTCACTTTAAGGCTACTTGCTATATTTATTTTTCAGAACAGATGTGAGGCGAGAAGGAATAGGGTATATGACAGATGGGTAGCTGTTGAAAGAAACAGGCTTTTGATTATAGATTATTGCTAATTCATTCCAAATGAATGGCAAAAGGTAGTTGAATGAGATGAAATAAATTCCCTTGGACTATATATGAAATGCATATGAAAAAATACTTAGTAATTTAAAAGTCTTGACATAAAAGTGTAAGCAAAAGTATTTGCTTTACTGTGTAAATACTGATTATGAGCAAAACACCTGGAAGAAGTACATCCTCAAAAGCAATCTGTATAACTTAAATATGAATTTACTGCTAAAAAGTATTATTGCTTTTCTAGCCCTTGAGGTTGCAGAGTGAAGTTTCCAGTCAAAATTATGAGAAGGTAGATTTTAAAGTATGTATATCTAAGAGAGAAGAGAAAATGTGTGTTTTCAACGCACAGGATTTTAAAGAACAGCTCAATATTGCAAAATTAGGGAAATCAGAGAAGTGAATCCAGGATTCAGTCTTCCTATTCCTGTCATTTAACTAGATAGCACCTTTTTTCTTTGAAAACAAGTTTATTGTGGGAGGGGTAGGGTTTCAACTGACATTTTAATATAGTTCAGAATTTCTCAACAGGTGTGGAATTTGTGGTGCCTAGAACCGGATTTTACTGCAAGCTCTGTGGACTCTTCTACACAAACGAAGAGACAGCAAAGACAAGTCACTGCAGGAGTACTGTTCACTACAAAAATCTCCAGGTAAAAACACACCTGAAGCTACCAAACAATGAGCTCATGGGGTGGATTTTGTGTAAGGTAGATGATGCAATAAAAATTAGTTTTTGTTCTGTGGGCAGAATTCAGATGAAGTGAAATTCAGGTAAACAAACTTTTCAGTAGTTCCAAACATTAGCATGCTGATTTCTCACTCCCAGATCCTTGAAATCAACTTCTGGATCATAGGTAAAACGAGGCCAGGTGATAATTTGATCTTCTCATCTACATTTGCTCCTTGTTACTAACACAGCATGCAACTCAGATCTTTAATTCCCTTTTCCAGAGGGTCCCAGATGTTTCTGTCACTGGGAGTGACCCCAGCAGCAGCCTTTAATACATCTTAATGTCAGGAGCATTAAACATGGCACTTGTCTGATAATGTAGCCAGACCCATTTCTGTGTTAGTGTGTCTTTCCCAGCGTGTGTCAGCTCGCAGCTCTCTGTGACACGCGGGCTCTGTGAGGCATTTCCTGTGACCCACTGAAATCCCCTCCCTGTGTGCAGAGCAGCGCGGCGGCTCAGCCACGCAGAGCACCACTGCTGAGTAATTTCCATGAGGATACGCTGGAGCATGTCAGTACTTGTTGCTCCATAAGAATGTAACAAAAACACGTCAGCAGTTGATAACAGCACGTGGAGAACACGTGTGCCTGCAGTTCAATCAAAGACCTGCCTTTGTCGCTTTTTAAATGCACCATCGATGGAATCAGTCACAACAGCCTGAGCATTACCTGGCCCATGCTCAGGGCTCCTCAGAGGAGGTGGCCTTGGCTCCCACCCCCAGTCCCTGCCCGTGAGCAGGGTGTGTACACTGCACACATACTTGTGTTGGCATTCTCATACTCTTAGCAAAAGTCATGGCAGAGCAAAGCAGAGCTGCTCCTTCTTTCTCTGTTCCTTCCCTCTACCCACAGTAAATGCAGTAATTCTGCTTCCATTCAAGTAATAGCTCTCTTTCCTTAGTTGGCTAGTAGGCATTGACTTTTCTAGTGACACTCACAGTCAAATAATTTCTCTGGGAGAATTCTCTTCTTGGCTTTCCTGAAGTCCCATAGCTGTAATCATACAAAGGCATCTGGCTTCCAAAGGTTTCCTACAGAGCTGCGATGCTTGCTCATAATGGATCTTCCAAATGCAAGCTTGAAAAACAGGTGCCCAGTTTCAATGTGGTTTTTTGCTTCATACAAAAACATTCAGAAGGATTCACCAGAGATGGCACCACTCAGTGCAGACTGTGTATCCCATGCAAGTCTGTCCCTAAGAAACTCATATTAAAGAAAGATTGCAACTCCTACCCTTGCCCCTGGAAATCGGTTCCATGGGAAGAAGAGGGTTATATTTTTATTTCATTTTCTAAGTTATTTTGTTAAAGTCATAAGAAAAAAGGCCCAACTTAGTATGAAAATAACCTCTTTTTCTCTCTGTTAAGACATTTCCCATGAGTACTGTGGTAGATATCTAACACTGAATCGAGATAACAGAACAAAGACTATAAAAGCTGTTAAAATTAAATCTGTCAAATGCTGTAATAAAAACAGGCTGTTCTGTTGAGCCATACCTCTTATCTTACTAAATACAGGAAGTAAATGTCTCGTCCAACTTTTGCCTGCTCAAATGGAAACTTACCAAATTTCAAATCATTGTTCTGTGTTGCTAGAACCCTTTTAGTCACCATAATGCTCATTTATACATTCTGCAAGAAATATGAGTCTTCTTCTGTGATGATGCAAGTTAACAAGTGTATCCACCAATAAAGGAACTAGGGATTCTGACCATAGTGGAGCTATGGGAGTGCTGCTGCAGGCTGTGTTCCTGTTCTCCTCCCTGAATGCCAAATGCCATCATCCAGTGACAACAACAGTGTCCCAAACTGTGTCATGGCTTTAATTCTTTTATAGCTGATTTGCTACTTGTTGTCTCTCATGTGATCTCCTTGAGCCACATCCAAAATAGATGTTCATGCGTTCAGTGTTTGAATTTGAATGCAAAACTAAACAATTTGTTTGCCAATTTTCTTCCAAAAGCCTTGTTTATATGATGACTGTTTTGTCTTGAAATAAAATAGTCAACTTCATCTAAGTATGATGCCCCTTGAATAATATCAATCACTGATAAAAAAATCAACTGTTTCTTTGTCAGCCTTGCAGACTTTCTGTAATTTTGAATTCTCTTCATCATAACAAATTATTTTCCCAGGTGATATTTGTATTTACATATCCACTGCAATTCCCAAGTCCAAAAAATCCATTATTTTGCCATCCCTTCCTTCACTACCACAGAAAGCCATCACCATTCATCTGGTGAAAGCTACCTTGGCAATGCAGTGCAGTATTTTATCTTGTTTTCCACTGGCTTTATGCAGTATTTGTCAAAACTTGTATTTAAATGAAAAAACCACACATTTTTTGCTTGACATTTATAGCCATTTTGCTACAAATTAATCTCAATTTGCAAACTTCAAAATGGTGTTTGTGGTACTCATGATAGCTGACAATACCAGCTAGAGGTAGTGGATAAAACTCAGTCTTACTTTGGTCGGTGCTCATTAAAAGCCCCAAAAGCTTGGGTTATCTGATCCAGGGACAAATGTTAGTGATTTATTACAGTTCATGGTGTATGGAACATGTCTCCCAGCCTTTATGGACCCTGTATCTCTGTATACTACTGTAACATTTACTCTGGCTTTTTGCCACATGGAATTTTGCACCCAGAGATCAAGACTGAGAGTTGTGTAATTTCCACAGCCAAATCTCTCTATTCAGAGTAACAAGGGTGCAGTTGTCCCTTTGTTACGGGTATGTCCCTTCATTACCATTGCTGAGTCCCTTTCAGATGAACCTCTTATATTCAAAACTTGTATTTACATGAGAGAATGTGGCAATTCTAACACAGCCCTTAGTATTTTTACATCCATTTATCATTTAATCTCTTCCCCATGGATGCCAAAGAGTAAAGTGTACTCTGGGGAAATCCTGCAAGTAGATGAAATTTTGCAGTGATGTGAAAGGGTCTTTTCAAAATAAATCAGAATGAGCAAATAGCTAGAAAAGGAGTTTTATGATGCTAATAATGTGCAGGTCAGTTAATTTTGAATGGGATGTATGTGATGTGTGTAAGTCATTAATAAGAATACCTCTATGTTATTATGTGTGAATTTCCCATGTGTCTCTGCACTAGCTGCTGCTGAAGAAGCTTCTTTCCATCCATTTCTATGTCTGCTGACCTTGAATAAATAGTTTGAGCACTATTTTCAGACCCACACCCGTGGGTCACCATTCATCATCCATTTTGTGTGCAGCTCTGCCAACTAAGAACACTGCCAAAAGGCTGAAAGCCTCACTGGCCATGTCTGTTCTTTTAAATCTCACTGAGTACCTAAAGCAGCAAAAGGCTTTATCTTAGAGAAACACAATAAATGAAAATACTCTAGCCAAACTGCTAAATAGTGTTAATTATTACTGAGAGTTGATTATTCCCTTAAAACAAAATGTTCTTGTACAAAAGGTGTCTCTCTGAACTGGGCATGATGAAAATGTAATATATAAACTTTAAATCATGATTCTGAAATCACATCTATGTTTGACACACCAGTACTTTCCTAGCAGAAGTCGGCTGACTCAGTGGAGTTAGTTCCTGCCCTATAGCACAGGGGAGTAGAGAAAAGGTGAGGTCTAGTTACACAGACTGATGGGGAGTAGAGTCCTCCTGGTTCTGTCACCAGTTCCCCCTGTGGCAAACAGTAAACCATTGAACTTCTGAGGCTCTGCATGTATTCAGGTAGTTTGCCTGACACAGCCATGTTTTCTGGCTTGAGTTTTCACCAAAATGGGGCTTCTATGTGCTTTCTTTCCTTTTGAGATGCTGGAAGAGATAGAGCTCTGAAGAGGCATAAAGAATCCCATGTTGAATATTTTCAGTTTTGGTAACAGTGCTTTGGTTTATTTTTTTATGTGATTACAGAAGTATCTATCCCAGCTTGCAGAAGAGAGCCTGAAAATGAAGGAAGAAGGCAGCCCTCTGCCTCAGGATGACACTGGCATTGTTCCTCACTTTGCAAAGAAAAAACTATGATGCAGATGAACTGGAAGAGCTGTAATGAGTGAATGCTGATACTTTTTTTTTTTTTTTAATTTCTATGATATAACTGTCAATTTGCACTGTACAGAGGAGGGGAAATAAAGAGCATGTTCCATGCATCTATGCCCAGAGTGCCATTAAAAACCAAAATGCCTGAAACTGTTTCCCACGGTGAAGCAATGTTGGCATATCTGTTAGAAGTGGAGCAATTCTTTCTCACACTCTGCGTGCTGGGAGTGGTTTCCTAGATTAAATCAGAATTCTCAGGGATTCTTAAAGTTTTAGTTCTGATGTAACACGTCAGGTCAGGTGGAATACTTAGAAGCACTCAGCATCCTCCAGTGGACGCTGGAAGGAAAGGAGTTGTGACAAAAAATAGGCTTTAATGTTGCTTAAAATATCTTCAGCCATTTCACTCATTGCTCCAGTGAGAAGTAGGATTTGCATAGGATATCTAAAGCCATTGTGCTAAAACTAGTCAGCAGATGGCATAATGTAAACCCCATCAGCACCCACCTCCATGTCTTAGAGCTTGGTGAAATGACAAAATGTTTGTGTTGTCAAGCACTGACTGTACACTGCCGGTGTTGTGCGAATTCCGAGGGAGCCACTGTCTGTCCCAGGGACCTCACAGCCTGAACCCAGCACAGCAAGAGCAGTTCAAATGCACGTGCTGACAGCCAGCCTGCTCTGGCTTCAGCATTTTCCATGGTGTGGCCAGGGTGTTCTCCAGGGACCGTTTGGTTTGAAACTCTTCTTTTTGATAATTCTAGAGGGTGCCAACTTTGAGTCTTACAGACTTGAAACTCTCATGAGAGGCTTTTTAAAGTGCCACATGTTTGGACCATGTCTCTTTTAGACATTTTATTCAAGATCCTTGCTTTTGGGGTCTTTTTGTTTTCTTTAAAGCTTGCTTTTCCTCAGCTTGGCAACGCTGAATTTTCCTGGTTTTTATGGCATGATGCCAGACTTCTAATATTGTTTTTGTATTTTATTTCCCTGAATTTTTTAAGGTGAATACAACAACTGATGGCTCATGGAGCGCTGCACTGAGAACACAGGATGCACCAGCAGCTCTGGCATTATTATGAGCTATTGTTTCTGCACAGTTGTTGCTTAGTATTTTGCAAAGTCCCTTTGAAATGCACTGTACAAGTTTCTGGTTCATTTCAATAGGGCTTTGTGTACTAAAGTGAATATGCATGCAAACCATTGCCAGGATTGATCCCAGAGTTTATAAAATGTCCCGTGCAATCTGGGCAGATGGGGATTTGCAGGCATTTCCATTCTTTGCCTGCCTCTAATATTCATCACAGTATGTTCTGTAAAAATTGCTGGTACTGGATGTCCTGTTTATATGTTGTGCAGAGCAAATAGTTTCCCAGAAGGTTCTAGCTATCCCTAAGAATGACAGAGATGTTGCACAATATTGCAAAGTGGCTAAATTGCCAAAACTGCTTCACAAAAAGTATTTGTTCCATAATGTCTTGTGCCAGCAGCTGTGCTCATTCTCTGAAGTACCCTGTAGCCAGGCAGTGTCTCAGAGGTGCCTGGTGTTGTTGCCTGAAGCCCCGTTACATTTCATGGCCTGTGCTTTCCACTCATTTTTACCAGAGGTAGGTTCAGATTTCATATTTGGAATTCCTGCTTCTTGCAATTTGAGGGATTCTTTGCACCCCAGATTCAGACAGAGCCTACCAAAACACAAGGGGAAATGAAAAATATTACAGCCTTTGTCCAGGCTTGAAGTATGTTAAGACTTGTGTCCCTCTGTCATATAAAACAGCTAGTTTTGTTTTGTGGCTTTTTTTTTGTTTGGGTTGTTTTTTTTTTCCCTATGGAGAAGAAAAAAACCCACCAATATTACAAACCAGGTATTTTTCCTTCAAGGGTTGGGTTTTCCTTTGACTGTTTGTTTTTCACATTGCAGTGAAACTTGAGCACAGGGCTATTAGGACAAGAGCTTGTATTGCAGGCTGTAAGATGATGAAAATGGCAGTAAAGATTGTGCAACTGTCTTCTAAAGTGCAGCTCTCAAGCTGGTCATGTATCGTCTGAATATGAAGTTCCCTTCATGCCCTTCAGCACAAACTGAACGCAGGGGAAGGAAATCACTACAAATGCAAGCATCAAATCTTTGAAGCTAACCCTGCTATCAAACTGGGTCTCTCACCAGCCTAATGGGAGCGTGTTAGACCATGTGATTAAGCTTAATTGGATGTGAGACATAGCTGACTGTATATCAAAGTCATATGCCTCCAGCAACTTTATCCCCAGGTAACCTCAAATGAGAAAAGTATCACAGTTATTACTCTTTATTTATATTGCAGCAGAAGCTACAGGTCCACTGCTTTTATTATAGGCAAGGCATAAATCCACAACAAAGACTTTCCCAGGCCAAAGAGCTTTAAATCACACTTTCTGAAAACAGACAACAGGTGGATACAGGCAGGCAGGGAAAGCAGCAGGCTCCCATGAGATTTTGACTGGCAGCAGAAGAATAATTAAAATGAGTGTTTACCCAGGGGCTTATTTTTGGATTTATGGGAGATGATTCAAACTACTTTACCCCCCCCTCTGGTTCTGAACCAGGTTCACTCCCATTATTCACAGCTTGCATTTAACTTCCTTTTTTTGTTTTCCTGGACAGTTGCATTAGGAATGCAAAATCCCTTCATGGTACAGTGGGTCTTGGTATCCTTCAGCCCCCAATCATTTAAGTTTCAGTCTCAGAGGTGGAGACTTGACCAAGGCTCAGCAGGAAATGTCCTGGCTCCAGATACCTTGTTTGGGTCACAGCTACAGGCCCTTGCTTGCCACCGAGGAAGGAGGAGGCTCTAGATGGCATCTCTGCCCTGTGCAGTTTCCTCTTCTGGAGGGAGATGACTCAGGTGAGTGATGCAGGTGCAGAGCCCAGCCCCACAGACGTGATCAGAGCCAGATATTTGTAGAGGTAGTTTGGACACCCCATCCCTTTGGGCTCTGCCCTGACAAAACAGCAATCTGCAAAATCCTGGGAACAGCCAAATGGGCACTTCCCCTTCTGAGAAGGTCCTGTCTCCCCTAAACCTCAGCAGCTGAAAGCAATCCCAAGTCTCAAGTAGCTCCTAATGATGCCCATGATCACTTTTCAGCCTGATGCACTTTGAGAACTCAGAGATAATCTCCTTCCCTCTCCAACAGGCTATCATGCAATGCTGACAGGCACTCAACTCCTCAACTTCTCTCTACTACCTATTCTGCTGAGGGAGAATTCTGCTGTAGGCAGCCCCTTACCTTCCTCATCTTATGTAAAAATGTGTTGTTTCTCTTGGTTTATTATATTTAAAATCTTGACTTTTTTTAGTTGGCATAATTCATCATCACCATAATCCACGCTGTCTATTTATACATATACATATATATATATATATATATATATATATAGCACAAAGCAGGCTCAGGTCTAGCCAAACAAATATTGATATTTAAAAAGGAGCTTCCTTAATATATCAAAACCATTTCAATACATCTCAACCAAAGATTGCACTTTCATAATAGGGACTATGTTTTTAATCTCTGTGAAATCTGTATTGATCTCAAATAGTCTTTAAAGTCAATCTGCAACCTACTTTCTTTGAAGAAAAAAATGAAAGAATTAAACATTTTTCCCCATTAGATCAGACAAAGTTTCACATTGGCTTTAACACTAAATTAGTGTTAGGCTGGTTATATTCAGGGTTTTTTTCTATTCTCTAAGGATTAAGGCTGTGATTTGTTGAATTATACTTGAACTGGACCAGATGTACTATTTATTGAGCTTATATAATCTTGTTAATTTAAGTTTTGGTTTGTAAGCAGTTGAAATTTGTTAGTACTTGTTTAATTATGTAGGAACTGTCACCAATATTAACTGATCTGTGTAACTGATTGCAAAGTGTTTCAATTTGTGTTTCTTAAGAAGAAAGATTTTAATAAAGAGAATTATAAAGCATATACATTGGTGGGTAATTGTCCCAGAAACAACATGCTTCTAGCTTTCCAGGGGATCTATTAAAAATCAAAATGAATAAAAGATAGTTTAAGGAGTAAGAGTGAAGCAGGGGGACAAAAGGTTTGCTTTTAAATATAATTTCTACAAGTTGTGGTTTGTGGTTCTTGCCAGGGAGTTCCCGCTATACAGATTGTGAGTGATTGCCATCAGCTGGTGCTGAAGCTGAAGTGAGCACATCTAAGCAGTTCACTCTGTAATTATTATTAATTGTTATTATCCACTCCTGTCCCTCTAGATATGTCCTCACTTCCCCTTTTCTCTTTAATTGCAAATGAACTGGGCAAGCTGTCTGTTCCCAATGGCTTTTTGCTGTCTCCATCTAGGTTGTCTTCTCAGCCTTCTGAAAGCACCACATAAAATCTTCCCCAGCCACACACTTTGTCCACATCATCTCAACCTAAGCCCCTTAAGTTTTCCCAATTTACTCTGCTATCCCTCTGCCTTTCCTGATTTTTTTTCTTTTCAGCAGTGTCTTCCCCAGTGCCACCCCAGCTATACAAGGACCTTTCCCACTCTGGCCTTCTCCCTGGCTCACCACCACTGCCACCAACCGGAGCTCCTGGGAAGAAATACTCAGCCTCAGCCAGGGTGATGTAAAGACATTCTTGTACTAAATATTTAAAGAATGCAGTGAGGACAAAAGCTGAGGGGGGCTTTACTACCAGATTTGATTAATTCATTCCGTGGAAAACATTGGAAGGAAAATTGAGACAAGGCCATGACCGGTTCATGTGCAAGGCAGGGCATGGGGCACTATCAAAGCATGAGTTACACCTCCCACCCCCGTCTCTGAGAGGGAAATGAGTCCTGTCTGCCCCACTGAATGGCTGGGAAAATGTGCGGAAAGGCTGGCAGTCAGTTTTCTGACTCTGCAGCTCATTAAAACAGTGTCTTTTAAGTAACTGTTTTGCAGGTGAGGCACACATGTCATGTATTTTAAGCACAAATAGTTTCAGTTCTTCTGTCCTGGATGTATTGAAACCTTTGTTCGTGTGATACCATCTCACTGGAGCTATGAATCTCTTGCTCTAGAAATCAGGCAAATGACATCATATATCCATAACAAAACAAACAAAACAAAAAAAAAAAAAAAAAAAAAAAAAAAAAAAAAAAAAAAAACACCAAAACCCAAAAAAACCCCAAATCCAAACTGTGATATTCAAATACAATGTTTCAAGTCCAGGTTTTGTCACGCTTAATATTCTTGGTGGAAAAGGGAACTCAGGTCTGGAAAATTCGCAGGTGAACAAAACACCAGCTTGGCCTTTTGACACAAGGCTGTGACTGACCTCACTTGGACAGCCAGCCTGTAAAACAGCAGGGCTGTCCAGCCTACCCCACAGAGCCAACCAGGTCAAGGCTGTCCCGAAACAGGAGCCCTCTGTGGGAAGCTGACCAGGAGGGAGGACAGGGGTGTGCAGGGAGCTGAAGATGGTGCTGCCTGCTTTGGGACAGGGTGCTGTGGAGCTTGGCTGGGGGACGCTGCCCTGGCACATCAGCTGGGCTGACAGGCACTGTGTGGAGCAGCCTCCCCCCTCCTGCTTTTTCAGTGTCCTGGGACTCTGCTATGTTTTTGCAGGTGGCAGCGAGGGCAGCTGCAGAGAACAGGTTTGCCTTGGCTTACTTTCCTACATCCGACTCCACCAGGCTCCACTTATCTGTGTCAATAGGTCGAGCTCTCCTCGTGTGCTTTGCTCACCTGATGCAATGCTGCAACATGAGGCCATGGGAGCATGTGCTATGTATTTGTGGAGGGAAAGTTCCCCTGGCTGGGGACAAGAGAGGACTCAACAAGAGACAGGGATTCTCCCTAAAACATCTTAGTGGAACTGGGTAATGCAGCAGTGAAACACAAAAGCAATACCCACAAAAGCATTCAGTGCCCTGAACCTGTGTCAGGGGAAGTTTAGGTTGGATATTAGGAAAAGGTTCTTCATCCAGAGGGTGGCTGGGCTCCAGAACAGGCTCCCCAGGGAAGTGGTCACAGCACCAAGAGTTCAAGAAGCATTTAGACAACAGCACATGGTGTGAATTTTGGGGTTGTCCAGTAGCTGGACTCGATGATCCTTGTGGATCCCTTCCAACTCAGAATACTCTGTAATTCTGTGATTCTCATTGCAGGGCCTGAGCTGGTCTTACTGACCTGGTGGTCAGGAATCCTTCCCAGCTCTTCCGCCATGTCCCACCTCCCCTTTCCTTACCCTCAGCAGAATTATGGTGCATTATAGCACTGGCAATCTGGCTCCAATCTTTATGGAACAGGCTTGTACTAACCTGACATATTCATGGCACCACGGGAACCTGACTTCCCAGACACAGAAGTGAAAGAAGCAGAGGTAGTTTCCATTTATTCCTTCCTACTTGTCCCCTTTTACTGCCAATGTGAGGGTCAGTAGGGCCCTGGTGGGTGTCATGGGGGCGTGGGAGCAGGCAAGGGAGAAGTGGGGCCACCAGAATCCATCTTCCACACTGTGAAGATGGTTTTCTTAGGGCTGGTCTCCACACAATTGCATCAGCCTTCTGCAAGGTGAGATTTCTAAAAAGATACCCAAAGCCAGCAGCTCTCTCAGTTCACATCAGGCCTGTTCTGGTTAAAGGGCTGTCTGTCAGGAGCAGCACTCAGCTACCTGAACTAGCTTCCTTTAAACTGAAATAGGAGCATACATCAATTTTTAATTAACTGGATCATCTGAATGAGTGGGCACCTCCAAAAGCTTTTTGTGAACTAGAAAGCTGCGTAGGGCATGCTGAATTCAGCCTATTAAATGTTTAAATAATTGCAAGGCAGAGTCTTGGACACTATTCCTCAAGGGAACACAGTAAGTATCAGCAGCACAGCCCTGGGTCAGGAGGCAGCTTTCTCAGCCTAATTTTTTCCCTGTGCCTTAGAAACAAAGGCTCTTGTTTAAAAGCTGTCCTCCCCTTGTTCGTGAGCCTTGTTTGAGGACACGCATATTAGTTCCACCTTTCTTAAACACTGTCTTGGTGTCTATAGAGAACACAGGAAGCCTGTTTTGTTTGTGGGTTTCTTCTCTGGCTGGGCTGCTTTTGCATTGCAGCTGGTTTATCTTTGGCAGATAGCAACGTGTTCTTGGCAGCAAACTTTCACCTTGAGCTCAGGGGGTATAGCCACACTGTGTTTTGCACACCTGTGGTGGAGAACTGAGAAAATTTTGCCTGTTTGTGTCACTGCTGAGATGTAAAAACCAGTTTCACAGCAGTACTATTAGTGCATTGTAGAGCTCCCAAGGTGTGGGCACGTTGGAGGGTGGGTGGATGTGTGTGCATGTGTGTGCATGAGCAAGGCTTGAGCTGCCTTGCATGGACTTCAGCATTGAGCAGCTGGCAATCGGACGTACTTCACCATTACAATCAAAAGTAAAGTTGTTTTGGTGTGCCCAAGTTGAGTTTCTAACCTCCTTATCTACCCTGTTCACTGTTACCCACAACACTGTCTGTAGGTGGAAGCTGTGGTGATGAGCTTGCCAAGACATGGCTGCACCAAGACATGGCTGCACCAAGACATTCACAGGGACTGGTGTTGGTGCTCCCCAAGGTGCCCTTGCCACCATGTGCAGGGTCTCTGGAAAAAAGGCAGACCTCAAACAGGTGTGCTCAATAGCAGAGCAAGAAGAAAGAATGCTGAGACTAACAGCAAGAGCAGCCCAGGTCTATCCTGATGCTAATGGGGATCAGCACCATGCCGGCTGAGCAATTTCAGTGCCTGATTCCAGTTGGGAAAGATTAACTCAGGCAGGCAGGATATGCTAGATACTAGTCTTCCAAGATATCAGCAAGGCATCCAGGATGCTGTAAACGATCCCAGAAACCTTCTCTTTCTTTTTCACTCACAAATTAGCCTGGGGGTGGGGTGGGGGACCCCTGAGGAGTGGGCACAAGGGGTATTTTAGTGAGACAGGGTAGGGATTTGCCATCAGATATTCCCCTCCCATGCCAGGCACAGAAGGCAGCCCAGCTGCCACAGGGGCACAGAGACCTGGCAGTGCCTTGTGTGACTGATGCCAAGCTGTGTAAGAAATAGACCCAAGAGGTCTGAAATAAATGGGTAGGACTGTGTTAATGGGTATTTCCCACCAGCAGGCTGATGTCCCTGTGACTGCATGTTCACAGGCTGTGAGTTACATGCTCCTCTGCCTTTCTCTTCCTGCAGAGGCAGGTGCTGATTCACAAGCTGCTGCTGTAGTTCAGCCATCAGCACATCTCTTCCCAAACCCCTCCCGTGGAGTCTGATCTCAAAACCAGCACTGAGAGTCTGGCCGAGTTGAAAACTACTTGAGAACTAAGGTAAGTCAAAAACCTGTGTAAAACAGCGGCAGATGCAAGCAGTGTGAGGAAGCATTGTGCTCTGCCAGCCTGGTGAAAGGAGAAAAAAATCTGAAGAAACCCCTCAGAAATACTGTTGGGGTATGTTCCTTCCAGGAGCAGCTCCATCTCTCTGAACTTGGGGCATGTTCACACATAGTGAGGAATGGCATGAGATCACTTTCATTAATCACTTCTTGTCAGCCAGGCAAAGTGGGAAGCAAATTCTGTTTGCTGAAAGCACCATGCAGGTGGTCTAAGTGAGTGGATGTTGGCTCAGCAGGAGCAGGGAGGTGTGAGCAGGGAGTTGGGGTGCATCAGCTGGTACCCAAACTAGAGCCACTGTGGTGTCTTGATTGCTTGTGATTGTGTGAATGAGCCTGAAGACGCAGACAGGATAAAGCAGAATGATGCTTATGAGGGTTTTGAAGCTCGCATTTGCTCTTATTTGGTCCTGGGGGCTTTCGGCAAAGACCACCCACTGAAACAAAGAAGAATCACTTTCCTGAAATGCAAGGGACCAAGTCATGCATTCAACCTCTTTCAGTGCCCTTCTGTGATCTTGTGGAGCCTTTGAATTCCTCTTTACCTACAAAAGGTTTGCTACAGTGCAAAATGAGTTCCCAGAGCAGAAAGATACTCCTTTTTCAAGGGGATATGAGTTGTTGAGGCTTCAGGTAATGCTTCGAGGTGAGTTGTCATACATGTCTAAAATAACCTTTTCCCACCACTTTCCTCATGTCAGCATTTCCAGAGCTCCAGTGCGTTGTGGCTGCTGTTGTTATGTAACGATTTATGAATGGCTGCAAAGTTCAAAGGCATATTGGCAACCCCAAGTCCCAAAAAGCCAGGAGTCAGCCCAAGCCCTGCCCCATTTCCCAAGACAAAGTTGTTTGCCAGCTATTTATTTTCCTAACTTATTTTTTTATTAGCCCACAAACTTTAGGATCTCCTTATTCACCTCCCAGGTTTTTTGAGCTTTTAGGTTGCACTAGTTTCACGGTTTCAGTTCTTTCATCCACAAAACCTTGAGGGCTAGGGCCATACTTTGTTTATAAATGAAAGCTAAAATTCCCTTGTTTCAAGGAGCTGGGATTTTAGGATATAATCCCCAAAGCATCTAAGTTGTGATAAAATCACAGGAGTTGCCAGCACTGCACAGAGTCTCCTCTGTTTGGAAGAGGAGGTATTGGATTGCAGTGAGCTGCAGGTATCACTAGCTACTGTCATTTTAGTGAGTCAAATAAAAATAATATTGTGGTTAAACATGAGCTCTGCAGGCCTAACTAAAGAAGATAACCTCATCTTTTTCTATCTGCAGTGCTTCACAAAAGCTCTGCCCTTGTAATCCTCCGGATTAATGTTCACACTCAAGCACTCTGCCCCAGAAGCCTCTGCATCCCTGACAGAGTGCATTTAAAGGGATAAAGGCTCTCTGGGATGCAGAGGAGGCTGGTGCCAGCCAGGCATCTCCTGGGACACGTGGCTGTGGCTGCTTCCAAACCAGGAGCATTTCAACCCAAGTAATCCTCCTTTCTTCCCTCTCATTGCTCTTGACTGTTGCTTTAATTTCAGTGTCGTGCCGCCTTTCACGTAGCCCCCCTCAGCCTGAATCAGATCCCTATTGTCTGTGTTGTCAACACAGCTGTTTAAATCCCTTCCCCCAAATACCCCTGCTTTCCAGAAAGCTCCTGCCTGCAAGGCCCAGGCGCTGTTCTGAGTTTGCAGCTTTCTGTCAGGTCCTGGGCTGAGCTCAGATTCCTGTTTGGACCAGCATGAGGTCAAAACGGAAACAAACTCAGGAAAATGCTGCACTTGAGCAAAGCCTGATGCTCCCTGGCTGCCTGCTGGAGGCTGCTGAAGCCCGAGACTGTCAGGCAATGCAGAGTGAAGTGAATGATTAGCATTATTAAAAACGCTTTGCAATTATACAGCACCTTTTCATCTAAAGATTTCAAAGCTTCGTAGCACTCACACAAAGTTACTTATTATCCCCTGGCGTTTAGCAGAGTCAGGAAATGCAGGAAAGCAGCTAAGTGACTTGCCTTAGGTCATACAGTAAGTCGGCGTCAGAGGTGGGAACCCAGCCCCAAAGTGCTGACTCTGTGGCTCATGCCCCAGAGACAAGACACACCCCACCTTCCCCTGCAGTGGGAGTGCCAGGCCAGCTCCTTGGGGTGGGCAGAGATGGGGGAAAGTGCTCAGCCCACCTGGAGCGTCAGCACAGCCTGGGCAGTGCCCTGAAGACGCCTGGCTGGGAGAAGCACCCACTGTTCCCAAGCTCTGCTCCATTCCCCAGGAGCCCTGTGCACACGGCTGAGGGGCTGTCGTGGGATCTCTTGTGCCTGAGGCTGCAGTCCAGCTTGCCTTGGCATGGTGTGGGGTGGGTGAGTGCAGCCAGTGACCTGGAGGGCCTGGAGGGCAAGGTGTGGTGCCCCTGGACTGAGCACGGCCACTGCAGCCCCATCTCCAGCACGACCCCTCCAGCCCACTGGTCTTACGCACATGGGAAGACCAAGAGGACCTTCCTCAACAGGGGACAATTCAACCTTGGCACCTGGGGGGACACTACTGAGGACCAGAGGTGGTTTTCCCTGTATCAGCACTACAGCCGGGCTGCTGCTCTCCTACTAGCTCTGGCTATGGTGAAGGTGCAGCAGCACTGGTTCCCTCCAGACCAGGTGGTCCAAGCCTGCCAAGGAGCCTGGATATACATTCAGACACCTGCCAGTACATCCGTTACGCTCTTTGGCCGGCTCAGCGGGCTGGGCTGTGGGAGGCACTGGGTGCCAAACCTTATGCCTTGCAGCAACAGAGCTGAAAATGTCAAATCCTTGTATGCTGGCACTTCTCTGGCTTCAGTCCAGTGGTGGGACTTAGGGACAGTGTCCTGTTTTCTGGGAGGAAGGCCAGAGGGAGGGAGACGAGAGGTGGAGAAAAAAGCAGATGTGAAATGGGGTGAAGAGAAGCACGTAGACATTTAGACCTCAATGGTCAGGAGAAGGCCTTGGCTGAGGCTCTTGGCCCCGATGAGGTAAAACATCTTGTTAGTGTTTACCACAAATGGTGACTGGCACAGTTATATTTATAAGGTAGAAAAAAATTGGAAAAAGACCAACTAATCTACTTCTGCTCCACCACTGAGCTACTTATTTTTACCCTAGAACTATCATGAAAATCCACTTTGGTCAAATTTTTTCTTGGAGACTTAAGATGCTTGAGGCTTTTTAGTCATAAACAGTATCCTATTCAAAATATTATATCTCTTATATGAAGGCAGGCGTGACTGATACAGCTTCAGACTTCCAAGGAGCATATTTAAATAAATAACAGGAACTAATCCATATAGTCAGATTTCCTTAGGAGCTTGGGGATTTACATGTCTAAATTTCACTGCGATGAGACTCCAGGACAGGGGATAAAATTCTAGTTAACTTCACTGGAGATAAAACCCAGGCAAGGGGAAAAGCTTGGAGACAGACGCTGCAGTTGAATGAATTTATACCTCAGAAATGATACTTAGAATGAACAGTCATTACAAGGAATCATTCTAAAAAGCAAAAGAACTGATTGGGTATAAAAGCTATGTCTCAAAAGGGAGTCAAAGTTTTGCTTTTTAAAGGACATTAATAAAAAATGGGAAAATGTTTCTCCCGGTTGCATATGGCTGAAGCAAACAGGAGGAAGAACAGATTATAGGGGATAGAGGTTAATATGCGTTGGGCATGGGCAAAACCTGAACTCATACTTTGCTTTAACTTTTGCTGAGGATGTTAATCATGTGGCTGCAGATGTGAGGGATAATAGGATGGGGGTATGGAAATGTTTGTGGCCAGGATAGAAGCAAATCTCAGGGCTGCTTCCTGCGCTAAAGGCAGAGGAACGGGCTAATCCACATGCCAGAGCTCTGGAAGAACTGGCCCGATGTCTTTAACAGGTCCCTCAGTCAGGGACAGGAGCACAGCAAACCTGTACAGAAGAAGTGAACTGATTCGGGCAAGAAGAGGCATGAAGGTTTCAGCTTAACAGTATGTGGACAGCTTCAGAAAAAAATGGTGAAGGAAAGGCTAGCAAAAGAGAAGGAGGTAAATGGCATGAGATGAAATGGGTTTATCAAACCCATTTATCTTG
Source organism: Dicrurus megarhynchus (assembly GCA_013399195.1). Classification (NCBI taxonomy): domain Eukaryota; kingdom Metazoa; phylum Chordata; class Aves; order Passeriformes; family Dicruridae; genus Dicrurus; species Dicrurus megarhynchus. Next base: position 368,958 of record VXAD01009138.1, read on the forward strand.
GGTAAGGCAAGGTGCAAGCCATTTGCTTAGTGAAGGAAATGGGGTGAATCTCACCTCTCTGGACTTGCATTGCACATTTCATATGGGGTCACGTGGAAAGTTTTTAAGAAAAGGGAGAGGTGGTTTTGCACAAGGTATAAACCCCTTAAAGACCTGGTGTAAGAGCAGCGGGGCTGTCAGGCTGGAGGGCAGTTACCAGGGGAGTGTTAAACATCACTCTGCAGATCTGGCAAAGTGCTTTTGTAAATGAGCTTGGCACTAGTGTTACTGGAGAACTGGTGAAATTGCTGATGGCAGAAAATATGAAGCAACCTCAGGACAAAGGAGGCTTGAGATATTACACAGAGAAATGGAGATAGCAGAAAGTGGTGGTCATAGGCATAAATGACCAAAGCCTTTCCTACAAGCTCCCTGGCAGCTCACACTTTGATCACCAAGTAACTGACTTGCCAACAGTGGAAATAGGAAGTGAGAAATGCAGTCCTGGAAGGCACCAGGAGAGGTGCAGCCCAGGCTGCACTGAAGGCTGGGGTGAGCTTGAGGAGAGGCTATCTCACTTCATTTTGCAAAGCAAATACTCAGAGCATGAGGCCTTCTCTGCATAAATACTCCCAGGAAGGGAAGAGAAAAGAGCTGATGGTGCTAAGGGCCAGTGCTGGTACAGAATAAATGATCAAAAGGAGGCATCAGACATTTTGATTAGAAGAGCGTTACCAACCATTTAAAAACGTGGTTCTGGAATGGCCTCCCCACTGCAGTCGTGCATGCAAAATATTGAATTGCTTTGAGGATGGAACTTGGCAAGGTCACGATAAGGATTATATCACACGGTGCCGTTGATAGGAGACCTGATAGCACAGAAGTTCCTGCCAGTCCTAAGCACAAAGGTAAATGTTCTGCAACCCTCTGTCCATATAAATATAGAGCATGTGATTATATACACACAAAAAACAGGCACATGATTTATTAATCACAGGACCTCAGCTTGTCAAATAATAATTACAAGGCAATAACACACCTTGTTTTAATAAATGGGTCCCTAAGATTTTCTCCCACAGTAAACCAGTAAAAAGGGACAATTATTCTGAGGTAGAGGTGGCATTTTGTGTTTCTAGTTGTTAGCTTTCAAATGAACTCACTGTCTGGAACTCTTAAATCAAGTACTCCCATTTTTCTGAACATTTCACAAGTTCAGCCCTTTCCAGTAAAGCGTCTTTTCAGATGCGTGATTGCCCTTTGTTAAGGCAAGAATGAACAGATGACAACGGCAGCACGGAGGAGACGTGCCTGGAACAGTTTTACAGAGCAAACCCGGTGCTGCCGCTGCCAGGAGGGTGTACTTAGAACCCTGAACAGAGGAGACTTCTTGGGCAATGTGAGGGGCAAGTCCTGGAAAGCCACGATAGAGACAGGAAGGCAGTGGTTCGGGAAAGTGCTTCTGCAAAGCCATGGCAGTGGGTGACACTTCAGTCTCCGTGCTCGGGCAAACGCAACGCGATCCCTCCTCTCCACCTCGCCAAGGGCGCCCGGCCCCGACAGGCGCTGCACACGCAGGTCTGCAGCACAGCCCCGTTCCCAGCTCTCGGATGGAGCTGCACGAGGATGTTCAAAAGCAGCTCTAATTACTGAGCATTAAAAAAAGTGAAGGCGTGTTTTAGTACCCTTTCAACCTGGAGCTGACGCTGCCTGATGAAGAAGAATGGGTTTGCTGTGCTCGCAGTTCATGTTATGAAGGCACCTTTGCCGAAGATGCAAAAATAAAAGTGGTCTGAAGGGAAAGAAAGCAGAAGGCCAAGAGACAGGCAACTGAACAGAGCAGATTGATTTAACAGATATGATACATTTTTGCTGTCTGCATTATGTGTGGAAATTCTTATTCCAAGTGACACAGTAACAGACTCGACTGTAATCAAACAGCAATGCTGAGGTGTCAGGAGCACAGATGCTGCCTATCGAAAATATTTAAAACAGAAACTAAAACTTTGAAAAATCCGCAGTGGGGAGCGCAAGGGAAACGCTCGGTGATGTTTTCTAACCCAAGGCAACTTCTCTCTGCTTTTCACTGCTCTCTCTGGTGCGGGAGGTCGGAAGCCCTGCGTGAGTCACCCCAGGGACAGCTCAGCCGGAGCTCGGTGAGAAGCAAAGGCCGGCAGCAGCCTGGCCAGGGCAGCGCGGAGACACGCGGTGTCTATTGTGCACCAGGCACCAGACGGGGGGAAGGGCTGCTCCACGCGTTTTTGGGAACTCCAGCCAATGGATTCCTCCCCTGGGTGTTACGGGAGGGCTTGGCCAGCATGTGAGAAAGGGAGGGGAGAGTTTGAAAACAACCCAGTAGGCTCTAAGGAAGGAAGGAACGCTGCTAGAAAGTGACCTGCTCGCCTCCGTGCAAGCGTTTTGCTTCAGGTGATCGGCGACTGTAGGGGTGGAAGCGCAGGAGGGGCCGGGCGGCTGTGGCGCGGCACAGGTAACCCGGGATGCTGGTGTCGGGCAGCGGGGTCCAGCTGAACACCCCTCGCTGGCTGCCTCGAGCTGCAAATCCACCAGAAACGGTCCAAAGAGTTTGGTTTGGGTTTTTTTATTAGTTTTTTCGGTTTGGTTTGGTGGTTTTTTTTGTTGTTGTTCCTATGGGAGAAGGAATTTTGCTGTTTTTTTTAAATGGGGATTTTGGTGGTATGTTTGCTGTTAATATGTCTGGGGGAGGGAGGGCAGGAGGGAGAGAGCAGGTCCCTACAGCTCAGAGGTTAGCATGTGATCAGCTGCCTTCTGGTTATTGCAGGCAGCTTTGGGGTTAGAAAGGCAAAAAGAGGCGATGTCTTTTAGTAGTCTGGTTGATACAATGCAAAAATACAAATGATCTTTCATGCACATCAGCTCTTTTGCAGGTCACAGTGCTTTAGAAATCAGAAAAGATGTGCAGATGAGATTTTCAGTGATTGATAACCCAGCAGCTAATAGAGACGTTCAGCAGAAGAAAGAAAAACCACACAGTTTTCTTGTCTGGAGGTGTGCTGGATGGTTTGGGGGTTTTCATCTTATTTTGACTACTGACCCAGCTTTTAGGCCTCTTGGAAGTGATCCAGTCCTAAACTTCAGCAGAAAATCCTCTAGCAATTTTCCACGGTGTTTTAAAATGTGTAATTGGCATGATGCGGTCTTTCGTGCTATCTTCTCTTGTGCAGGTTCTGGTTACCGTTTCAGTCTCTCTGTCAACTCTTTCCTCTTTGCTGAAAAATCTCTTTAAAGCCCCACTCTCCCTTGCAGGGGAAGTTGAATCCCATGATCCATGTTAATAGCTAGAATTTATTTTCCAAATCTCGGTGATGACACTGTGGTGGTTTGCTTGGTACACACGAGTCAGCAGAGGTGCAAAGAACAAACTAGGAACTATTTTTTGATTGATGGGAAAACAACATCTTTTAGAGTTGCCTCTAGGTCGTGTGTGAAAAAAGTCTTGTGTGAGCACGTTGTACTGTTCTGACTTGAAAAATCTGCAGTTTAGCATCTTCATGAACAAGAAAGGTTTTCTTTCTGTCATTTGGCTGATGGGGAAAGTATCATGAAAACATGGCAATCGTGCTGCTGCACATTCTTTTAACAGATAATTGTTGTTTTAAATCTTAAACCTATTTCGGATGATTCATGCAGAGCCAGGCCAGTAAATTAATCAGAGGCTCTTACACAAGGGAATTTTGGCTCTTATTTCAGTCAGAAGTACACCAATCTGGAGTAGTATTATACTGGAAAAATATGTAATAATGTGACAAAAGTCAAGTCATAATCTGGTTAACTGAGGATGTTTCTCTTGCTGGCAGCTGGAAAATCCTGCAACGCTCAAGTACCAAAGCAGAAGGGATCTGTATTTGCTTCCCTTATTGCCTGGCTCTCTGGAGTGACAAGTTAGGGAGAGAAAACAAAGGGTGAGCTGAGTTTTGAAGAGAGACCTGAATGGAGGCAAAACACATGACAATGAGAGGGGACTGTCATCTCTAATTAGGTGTGTGCCCTCAGGCAGTTCATATAGAATAAACAGGGTAAATGTAAACTAAAACAAGGTGGAAAGTTTGGAAGGCTATGGTCGGGCATGCACAGTTTGGCTGTCAATCCTAAACCTGCCGCGTGTTAAGGGTTTCAGCAGGGGAGAAGGTGGCTGCAGCACCTCTTCCCGTCGATTGCCTGAGCAGCAGGAATCTCGTCTGCCAACTCTGAGGCAGCTGCGGTGCTTCCCAGCCGCCCTGCCCAAAACCCTGTCCCCACGCTAAAGGAAAGGGCTTGTGCGGGGAGGCAGCCAAAGGCCTCAACTCCCCTCGTTAGCGGAGAGAAACACACACAGAGAACAGGCAATATATTATTTTTTTGACGGTTTTGCTTCAGAAAGGGAAAAAAAAAAAGAGTTTTAATTAAAGAAGTAGGACAGCACATGGAGAAGGAGCCAGGCACAGCTGCCGAGTTTCCGGGGCTGCCTCGGTGCAAACAACCAGCACCCCCAGGCGGCACGTGAGGAGCCGTTCTCCCACATCCCAGGGGCTGCCGGTGTGAAGCCCCTCCATGGAAGGGCTCAGGCGATGCTATCCCGCTGTGGGCACTCGGGGCTGTGTCTCACACGGACGTGAAGGGCGCTTATCAGGTGCGCCTCAGGCCCCCGCTCCCCTCCCCGCACCAATGGCTCCTTCCCGCTCCCCCTCCACCCCCACCGACCCACCCGCAATGGTCTCGCCCTCTCCGCTCTCCCCCAGCCTTCCCTCCGNCCAGCGGCCTGCAGCCCTCGGTCCGGCTCCCGGTGGCCTGAGCCGTCAGTCCCGCCCGCTCCTCAGCGCCGGCGCTGCGCTGCCGTTGGTCCCGGCCAGCGGCACGGGTTTGGTAGGAGTACCGAATCTTAACGTGGCTTTTGTATGTGTGGCTGCAGAACAGCAGCTGGTGTTGGCAGGTCTCCAAAGCCTCGGTGATGGGGGTGTTTGCATGAAGTTAGGGAGGAGGGGAAGAAAAGTCTGCGCCGTGTGGAAGTTACTCAGGGATGTTTTGCGCCTACGGGAGGTCTTGATAACTTTTGGAAGCTTTGTCCTGCAGCGTGTGTTGTTTCTAAAGGTTAATGTGCCTGCTGAGGTAGAATTGCCTGTTTAGATGAAATGCAAGAAATGGTAGTGGGTACAGAGCACCGAGTATGTTTTACTGGTGGATTTCAGTGACTTAGAAAAATATCCTTGTCTTATGAATTACTTTAAAAGTGTTCTCCATATCAGTGATTCATCTTAAAAACTTCCGTGGCATTTATGTTCTGCCTAAAGTGGCTGCTGTCCATTTTGTTCCTGTATTATCTCTTCGAACATGGATTCTGATGTTTTTAAGGCAATTTTGCAAATTGTGTTCCCTAGTTGATCGGTAGTGCTGTGTGGTATAAATTTGCAAATCATAAAGTGATAGGTTTTGGATGCAGTGATAAATACCAGCATCCTGAAGCCCCAGCAATCTGCTGGTTTGAGTTAGTAAGAATGTGCATTGCTAAACTGAGAGTGTATATCTCTTACGTCCTGATCAGTATGACAGCAGGGCTTGTAAGGCTTGGATATTCCATCATCCTTGTTATAAACAAAGTAGGCTGCTGAATCTCAGAAAGACACCACATGGAGGTTGGGTTGTTATTTATTATGTTGCCACAGGTGGAGGATTTCAGCTAGGGTCCTGTACAGGAAGAGCATTTCTCCACTTGAAATTTAGAACTTGGTTACAAATGATGAAAGCTGTGATTATTATTTAACAGAGGTTTTGTCCTTTTTTGTCTTTTTCCAAGAGGTAGACAACTGATGGAACATTCCACTAGGAAGAGTAAAACTGTTCTTACAAGGTAGTTGGCACAGATTAGACTGAGACCCACACAGAAAAATATCTCAACCAACAGTGACTGCGAACACTTGAGAACTCCTGAATGATTGCTTGAGGTAATTCACAAAAAATGTTTATTTTAGAAAATGTGTGGGGCAGGGAGGACTCTTATTGCACAAGGCTGGGAACTGTTTGGGTTGGCATTAGGAAATACAAGACCACGACAACTGAATGCTGTGCCACAAACCAGAGTTTCTTTATTGCCAACGGTCTGTGATGAATCATTTGCCGTTAATGGGTCTGTGGCAGGCAAGTGGGCATGAAAGGGGAAAACCAGGGAAGAGAAGAAAAGGGGAAGGGAATGCAGTTGTTCAGTGTCATAATCTTACCACTCAACGGTGAACAGTTTTCAGGGCAGGAAAGGATGAGATAGGGGAAGAAAGAGCTACTGAATTCTTATGGCACATACACAAATACCGGTAATATTCCCAGGCCTATGAAGGGATTTGTGAAAATCTTGCAGGTGAAAAAGTGTATGAGGGAATTCTGGCACTGCTTAATTGTTTGTGTCCATAAAGGAAAGATGGATGATACCATCCCATTCACAGTGACATGGGGTGGTTGGGAGAACCAACCTAGGGAGGGGGAGAAACGGGAACAGAAAAAGAGAAGTGTTTAAACATGGAGAACTTTATCCCTCGCAGATTGAATGGTGGTTGCAAGGAGTGTTTGAAGGGTGCAGAAGCACAGATGTGAAAGCTTGATAGCTATATGTACACAGACAGTAAAACAAAGACTATGTCCTTGAGGGGAGGATCAAAAATTAGCTTGTTTTCTAAGGGCTGGGCTGAACTCGATAAATTGGTACTATTTTATCAGCATCATTCACATGAAAAACGTTTCTCTCGTGGATGCAATTATAACATTGATATTGTATGCTCATACAGATAACCACTTGGCAGAACAGGACAGTCTAGGTTGATAGAGGTGGCTTTTATCAGCTAAAAAAAGCTCCATACATGGGGCTTTTAGCCTTAAAATAACGGCTTTTGTCCCCTTTATAAGCAACAGAACTGACAGCTGCTAAGGCATCCAGGCTTAGATGTTTTGGAGGGTGGTCCTTCTCTCTTGCTACACCATTTACCTTCCCAGGAACTTTTCAGCTGTTACTAATAGTTAATTATAGCTTAACCTCCTCAGTTTTTTTATTTTGTGAGTGAAATATTTGCATTTTACTTTGGTCTAGTGTTTTTTTGTTCTCTAAGCTTTTCTGTTTCTGCTTAGGCCTTGGAGGGAAGACATTAAGACTTTACATTTCACAGTCAGCTCTGTTAAGCAACTATGGAAATAGAAAAGGAACACATTTATATTACCCCGACAGGTAAGTAACGTGTTCAGTTGTTTTGGTTTTTTTTTTTTTACTTAAAATTGCTTAGCTGACCAGAATTGTTCTCTGTAGAAAAAATATCTCACCTGATAATTTTTTAACAATACTGTTAAAAAAAAAATAATCAAAAACTTACAGAATAGTTCTTTCAATTATATATCATAGATTCCTGCTCTATTACATTTATTTAAAATTTATTAAAATAATAAAGTTAGCATTTCTCTAAGTTACTGAATAGTAGTTGCACTTGTCTCCTTATCATCTGAGTTCAATTAGTGCTGGAGTGAAGAAAAGAATCAGCTTAAAAGTAAAATGTGTAGGTGTGTTTAAGATGTACAAACTCTGCTTTTATGCAACTATTTACCTTAAAATTAGGGGAAACAAATGTTGAAGAGCTTGACTGGAAGTGGCCTGGCATGGGAAAAATTTAGGAAGTACGTCTTAGAGACTGCCATGAAATTGACTGTCCATATCACACATTTCTTTTATGCTGCTTAGTCAGGGTAACACAGATTCACGTTGTTTTCTGTGTCTTCCAAAGGTTGCGATGGTCTGCACTGACTCTTTCATGTCAAAGAGGTTTTAAATGTTTTTAAGAATAACATGTATTTATGTTAAGATGGTGGGTAATGCAGTTGAGGTGGCAACATACTACATAATCATATGGAGTTGATGTTGATATTCTGATATTTAAGCAAAATTAGGTTAATGCAGAAGGTACTTTGGTTCTCAACATTTTAGAAGTATATTTGGATAATAGGTGTAAAGCTGCAGGAGAGCTGGGTTGAGTGAGTTTGGACAGTTTAAATTGGTAGAAGGCTTTCTTAATGAAGGTAGCACCATAAAAGCCCAGATTTTAAGTGAGCCTGCTAGGCTTAATGGCAGGGTAATGAGATAAATTTGGATAACTTCTTAATATATAGTAAGCAAAATATTAAAGTTGATTCAAGACTGTTACTGCCTATATATGTATCTGTTATGTGATGTGAAAATGAGAAGCTGGAAGGAAGATCTGAACCATTTTATAGGTTCTTGTTATTTTAGTTAAGTTTATAAGTTTCGGGAAAATACTATATGTGTTCAGCCTGTTTTTTCAAGCCTAACTAGGTAACTAATAGTGGTGGGCCAGTTGGCTACTGTATTATGGAGAAAGAGGTTGCAGCTGGAAGTGACAGTGTTATTTAAAAAACAATTTAGTAGTGCAGTGAGAAATATTAATTCATATGGGTTGGATGTTTCCTGTGGAGGATTTCCTTTAGTCTTGAACCTGAGATCAGGATTGTGTAAGGAGGTTGGACTGTAACCTCCCCTTTAATCCTTAGCTGTTGGAGTTAGGACTGACTTGTGTTAATTGTTGGTCATTTTCTTTGCAAACTGAGAAAGAAGTAAGTGGTCTTCGAAGAGTGGAGTTTCTGGACAGCCAGGTCTCACGTCTAAACTGGAGAAATTCGTGGGAGACTGAGCATGAAGAAGAATTTGAGTGCATTTGACTGAGAGGAGCTGGTTGTTGCTGATGGGGTCTCCTGGGGAATGAGAGGAAGGAAACCTGTTTGGTTTGCTCTTTTTTTCCCCTCTGTTAGATTTATGCAAATCTCTCATTGTTTTATTAAAATGTTAGACAAACTGAGAAAGCTGCTTCTGAGAAATCCTTTCCTGGATGTGATGCATGCTTTTCTTTTTTAGCTTGCTGCAAGCGTAAAAGGAATGCTTTTGTGGGAGTAATGAGTGGAAAGATGAAGCTTAGCCTGGAATGGCTGCGTTATTGCTCAGCTGTAGCATTCACATCTGTGAACACCGGTGTCTAAATGTTATTTCTTTGATCAGAAAGGAGGCAGTTCCATCAAAGTTTGCTCAGTTTGTAGAGTAATATCCTCTTTGATATGGGTAAATACTTTAAGGTTGGCAATATTTCATTAATGCACTTTGCTTTCAAAACAGTTTTTCATTAACCTGTTTTGAAGTGAAAAAACCGTAATTCTGAGAAGTATTGCCAAATGCATGTTGCTAATGAGAAAGTATCAGAATGGTGAATTAATACATTAACTAAGTTCAAATGTAAATTTTGAGTACTCTTCATATTCTGGGTTTATAGCAGTGAGCTTTTCTATAAAGCAGTTTTGGAAAAGCAGCTTCTTCTGAGTGCCCTCTTACTGCCTTGCTAGTGTCGGGGCTATGGGTTGTGTCTTTAGGACTCTACTCAGTTCTCAAGAAACGGAGAACTGTGTAACAGAGAGCTGAGACTCTTCTCTCTGTGCGTTTGTCTTCTAGTTTGCAAGGACTCCTGGGGTACTCACTGGAATGTAAATAGGTTCTCAGGTGCTTTTTCTTGTCTTTTCTTTTTTTTTTTCAATCTTGATTAGTTAAGAAGGGGAAGAATAGTTTGTGAAAGCTTTTGTTTATAATGCTCTAAATAAGACATCTTGCTGAACCACACAGCGCAAGTGGGGGACAACTTAACTTTGTGAAATAAGACTTCAGACCTAAACATGGAACGTGCATTAGCTTCCTCAGAGAGTGAAGTTAATGCACTTCACAGTGCTCTGAGACATTTACCGATCCTTAAGTTGTGACAGTTTTTTGTTGGGTACAGAACAAACCTATTATATTTGATTGTGTTGTGTTTAGCAAGTCTTGACAGAAGCTACAGTGAAGGACAATCCATAAAGAAGAGAGATCCCACTGATTCAAAGGACTATGTATTCTATGAGTCTTCATTACCAAGCTCTCCAAGCTTTGTATTGAATAGCATTTTCCCCCCATAACTTTAAAAACAAAAAATAAAAGTAGTGATGTTTTTATATTTTTCTATGCCTAAGTTGTTGGTTTTCTTGCTAGTGAGCTGTGTTTGAAATCCCTTGAATTGAATAAGGGGAATGTTGTTTGATGATTTAGGGAGTTAGTTTCACTTTGGTGAAGAGTCTTTTAACATTAGTGAGTTCCTACAGAATTGACTCTATTGGCAGTTTTGTTTGTTTCTAAATCAAGAGAAGAGTGGGTGGAGTGAGAACGAGGCACTTAGATCTAGTGCACTGAGGAGTTCTGATAGTTTTTGTTTAACAAGGGTGGGGTTTTCTGTGGTTTATGTATTTATGTATGGTTTTATTAATTCGCTTTCCAGTTCTTGACATCTGCTCTGTTTAGATTGTGGATATTTTTTGCAGGGGAATAAGGAACTCCTTATTACTGCTGTATGTAGACATATCTTAAAAACAACATTTGCCTTAACACTGTTGGAAACAAGAGTTCTATATAATGTTATAATCCTTTCTAAATGCAATGTGTTTTGGTATTCTGACATAAAAGATTTTTTTTCTGTCTTCTTTTTAAGAACTTGAGAATCTAAATGATGCTCCATTTTCCGGTGATGAAGAAAATGGTGTGTCTGAGGAACGAAAAACTGAAATCAATGGAAATTGGATTCCTGCAACCTCAATTACTGAAGCCAAAATAAATGCTAAAGCAAAGAGACGGTTGAGGAAAAACTCTTCTAGAGATTCTGGGAGGGGAGACTCTGTTAGTGAGAATGGAGAGACACTGAAGACTGGAGTTGTACCGACGAGCCCAAAGGGGAAACTCCTGGACAGGCGATCCCGGTCTGGAAAGGGAAGAGGTCTGCCAAAGAAAGGTTTGTGTAGCTTAGTGAACAGAGTAGCATGAGAAAGATAAAGATTTGTTCAAAGCACAGTACATTTTTTTCTGCTGGGAATTGTTTTCATAAACCACAGTCTCTGTGCAGGCATTTGGCCCTTTATGTTAGTGGGTGGCGGTAGCAGCAAATATAATATGTCTGTGATCAATCAACATCTGTCTTTGAGGGAAGTACCTTTCCTTAGCAGACTTAGTACACAAATTTGAACTGCTGGTAGTTCACAGGACTGTTACTAATGCAAATTTAAATAATGGTTATATTTGAAAGTACAGTTTCAACCTTCAGTAATTCTTGTGAAGTTCCATACTGCTTCTAGTGTCTTACTGGAAAGTGATGAAAAGTGGCTGTGGAAATGGGAACTTGTCAGACAAGCATACCCTTTTCAGCATATATTGTTAGTCAGGAGATGGGCACAGTGATAGATCACTTTTCAGTGAAAGAATGTTGTGTCGAATTCAGAAGTGTTGTTTGTAAACTGGCGGTCCTTACTTACTCTCCCATATTTTGCCAGGTGGAGCAGGTGGTAAAGGAGTTTGGGGGACACCAGGTCAAGTGTATGATGTGGAAGAAGTAGATATTAAGGATCCTAATTATGATGATGATCAGGTATGCAAATAGTTTCTTTGCAGTGTTGGTTTTTATTTCCTTTTATTGATTTCAGTGGCCTTGTGAGTTAATATGAATGTCAGCCTGGCTACACTAAATGCTCATTTTTATGCTCAAGAATAGATTATTGGCTAGTAAAAAGTCAGCTGGTATAGAAGTCACAGGGTAATACTCACAAATCTTACCCCCAAGCCCTCTTTCTCTGCCTGAGTAAGCAGCATCGCTTTCTCAGGTGTGTTCTCCCCTGCTGGTTCCCATGGAGGTGAATGTTGCAGTGCTGCCCTATATTGCACACAGGCACTGTGTTAAAAATGCAACACAGAGTTGCTCAGGTTGGGAGTTTAGTGGGCACAGTATCCTTTATAGATTTTTCTCCTTCCTGTAATCCCAGCCCACCCAATGTCTTGTGTGCTTGGTATAAGCACTTCAAACCAGCATGAAGTCAATAGCCTGGATGTTTTGTTGGCATATGTTTATTTAGAATGTGTTATGGAAGATTGTATCTTACAGCCATATTACTGGGGCAAGGGGAAAGAAAGCAAAGCTTATTGGGCAGAGGTGATCTCTATTATTGAAAGGGAAATGCTGATTACAAACACAGATTGCTAAAGTCTCTGAGATCAATACAATTGTAAGACTGACCATAAGTACATTCTGTATGACATAAGCAGAACGATGGTGGTGTCCTTTGAGTAGAGGCTGTTTGCTGTAGCCATACCTGCTGAAAGAATGGTATGTAGGAATATCAAAACCTTCTTCCAGGGAAAATCAGTTTTCCCTAAAATTTGACACTTTACATTAACTGAAATAGCCATTAAAAATGGAGCTGACAAATGCATAGAACAAAGTTTAACGAAGAACATTCTGTGTAACTTTGTTATGATGGAAGGATAGGTTTTTTGATTTCTGCTATACTTCTTGAGCATGAAAAGTTTCTTTCCATTAAACATTAGTTGAAAAACGTCTTTGTTCAGATGTCTTTGTTCAACTCTGTAGTATTGCTCTGAATGTTGTTTCTATAGGTGCAGAGTAGGGAACTGAATTAGAGCAGGGAGATCTGGTGCTGCTGGAATTCCGCAGGACAGGTGATACATGAGGCAGTTGCTGTGTGACTCTTTTTTCCCTTAGGGAATGTCTTTGCTCACAAATATCCTGAAAATACCTTTTCTGTGATTTGTGCATGGCACCGCCTGTCTGGTCAGTCACTAAGGAAGAGGGAACAAGGCAGATTTCCTGCCAGGGACGGGAGTGCCACTTGCAGGGGAAGGTGCTGTGGCACAGCCAACTCTGCTGGGCTGGGACAGGAGCTTCTGTCGCTCTCCCTTCAGTATGGAGGCATTTGACCTTTGCTCCTGTGGTATCAGTTGAATCCTGGGAACAGAGTTTGGCGTGTTTACCATTATTTAACAGTAAATTCAGCCTTTCAGTTGAATTCAGCTAACAGTAAATACAAAATATGAAGAAGTACGACAATTAGCCAGCGTTGTCTACGCTTTAATAGTAGAGACTGAGTCTAATGTTTTTTGGAAGAATATTGACTGCCAAGAACAAAGCATTATGGATTTTAAAAAATCTATTTTAACGCTATTAGTGGTGCATAAGGTGCAAGAAGAGACAGTAAGGGTATCTGCTTTTGTTGTGTTTTAAAACAGGAGAACTGTGTCTATGAAACAGTAGTTTTACCTCTTGATGAAAGAGCATTTGAAAAAACTTTAACACCAATCATCCAGGAGTATTTTGAACATGGAGATACTAATGAAGTTTCGGTATGTTTCGTGCCTTTCTATTTCTTTGTTTTAGGGGGCAAAGCTGTAGCATACAGGGTAAGGCAATTGCTAGCTATGAATGAGTTTATATGGAAGTTGGCAAGAAATGCACTATAAGAATACCCAAGCAGTTATATTAAATACATGAGCAGAAGCATATATGTAATTGTATAAATATAAGCACATAAATATTTATTTGAGGTCTATTTATAGATTTAAATAATAAAAATTATGAAATCTCATTGTTTTGTTTTTCAAATTGTATCCAGGAGATGCTGAAGAATTTAAACCTTGGTGAAATGAAATACAGTGTGCCAGTGCTGGCTGTTTCCTTGGCATTAGAGGGGAAGGCTAGTCACAGGGAAATGACATCTAAGCTTATCTCCGACCTTTGTGGGACAGTAGTAAGCAAAACTGATGTGGAAAAATCCTTTGATAGACTGCTCAAAGAACTACCTGAATTGGTGTTGGATTCTCCCAGGGCTCCGCAGGTATATTTGTAAATCTTTATGACAGTAGTCAAAAGCTTTTTGTGGCTAAAATAGATCAAATAAACTGAAATAGCCTCTGTATTTTGAAAAATATCTATTGATTTTCTTACTGTCTGTAATCCTCTCCCCATTACCCAGGCTGTGTTTTCACTTTGAAACAGCTCATTTAAATAAAATCTGAAAACCAAGCATATTGTAATTATCTACTTAGAAGTTCTTTGAAATTCAGCATTTAATTAAAAATGCTTCTGTTTTGTTGCAGTTGGTGGGCCAGTTCATTGCTAGAGCTGTTGGAGATGGGATCCTAAGCAGTACCTACATAGATGGCTACAAAGGCACTGTGGATTGTGTCCAAGCTCGGTAATTTCCTTGCTTTCTATATAGAGACAGTTTTCTATTCCAAATGTCAAAGATGATGATCAGGAATTTACAGCTTCAGAATAAATCATGCAGTTCTTTAACTTCTTTTTTTTTTTAATTTAAAATGAAAAAAACCAAACATAAAATCTGCAGCAAAACCAACAAAATCCAGAATGACTCAAGTCAGAGGAGAAATACTGAGTTCTGAAAAATGTATTAATACATTTGGGTTCAGTTTGTCAGGTTTGTTGTCCAGCTTGTGCTCGAGGGAGAAAAATGAGCTGAAACAAGAAGTGGTTATAGGTTTTGTCTGAGAAAAAGCTTTAATGTGATTAATGGGTAAATATAGCATCAGGACAGCTGCTGTAAATATGTTGTGAAATACACAAGGGATTAACTGTTTTGCCTTACAAAGGTTTGAAGCTTGTGCAGGGATTTCTGAGACTTTCTCTGTAATGCTCTATTTGTCAAGAAGTACAATTGTTTTCCATGTCAGTGTGAGAAGTTTGAAGGAGCAATCTCTGACAAAGAGGGATGTTTTAATAATGAGTGATGTTTTATTTTTATTACCCCCATAAGTGTATGTTTCAGTCTTGGCATGGAGGTGCTGAACTCCTGTGTCTTCCAGAAGTTGCATTTGCAATGATTATAGTTGGGCACTTTTAGAAGGAAGAGCAGTGCTTAGCTGCCTACCTTGGGGGCTCAAATTGAGAAAATTGTCTGTCACTTACACAAATGTGTCCTGTGATTTGAAGGATTGTGGTCTGCATTCTGCACATCTGGGATGCTTTGCTGCCTTTGTTATTTCTTGGCCAGTCTTTCCTGCTCATTAAATCTTGGTGAATAGAGTTATTGTTATTGGCTTGCCCCCAGCATGAGGACTGGGAGAACTGTTCCTCCTTTACACGGATGGTACATACTGTATCCGAGACTTCTTTTTTTTCACCTTACTTCCCTTTTTATTATTTTTTCAATAAGCTGGCAGGTATCCCTAGCTTGTGCCATTTTTCCATCTACATATTTACCTTCTGAAGTGTTTTCTTTGGCTTAAATTCTAAGGGTTTCATAATTCTTTAGACCCAAACGGAAAATAGTATTTCAGTAGAAAAACTGTTCTTGAGTGTGGCAGCAACTCAGGCCTTTTTTGTTTGAGTTCCACCTGCCAAGCTGCATTCTTGGAGGAGCCTGCATACAATCCATTTCTGCGTAAGAAAATATTCAGCTGTTTTTTGTGAGGATGTTTCAGGTTCTGCATTCAGTCTACAGGATTGTTACCTGTCCTTATCTGTGGTATGACCAGGAGTGTAAAGGTGACAGAAAGACAACGGTGGGGAGCTTATTTGCTGGATTTTTGATTCAGATGGTCCCCTTGGAGCTGATAACCCTGACCTCTTCCCAAAGATCTGGTAGCTTTGTCTGAGGAGAAATGGCTGTGGGGGGAAGTTGCAGATGCATTTAATGAAGTTCTGTGATCACGTTTTAAGCACTGACTTTGCCTTTAGAGCTGCACTGGACCGAGCTACGGTGCTGCTGAGCATGAGCAAGGGGGGAAAGCGCATCGACAGTGTCTGGGGGGCAGGAGGGGGCCAGCAGTCTGTGAAACACCTGGTCAAAGAGGTAATGACAAAACTCCCCTCTCTCCAGTTGGCTGTTGGTCTAAGCTTACCTTGTTTGGGGTAGAGGGAAGAGAGACGTGTATTCTGTACTAAAATGATGTCTTATGTCATGAGCGTTGGTTTTGTTTTGTTGTTTGGACTTCATTTTTTATATAATTGAGTTAGACAAAGTAGATTTTACAAACTGATGCAGATAATTTTGTTAATTTTGTAGTATTTGTCACTGGTGGGAACATGCTGGTGCAATATTCTGTATTGCAAGTATATGGGTTTTTTTGCTTTAAGCAAAATTTGTAAGCATTTAGCTTTCTTAGACCTCACAGTATAAAGTGATGAAGTAATTAAAAGAGCCAAGATGAAACTGACTAAACTAGATAAACTATTATTTTTTTGGCATTGCTGATCAAAAGCCCAGTAATAACTGAAAAAAGAGAGAGGAAGAAACAAGAATGTTCAGAGATCCGTGCTATGAAGGCAGCAGGTCTAAAGGAAAAAGGTCATGTTACAATTTCTAGGTTGGGAGTGTAACAGGTGATAGGAGGAGGCATTCAAGGGAGAAGATAAACTTAATCACACCCATATTCACCTTTTACGGTGATACACAGCTCATAAAGCACTGGTTTTGGTGCTTGTGTATCAGCACTGTGGATAGGTATTTGGCTTACACTGTGTTTCAGGTTACTGGTAACATCTCCATTTAATTAATACCTGAATTTAATTACATTTATAAAAGCATTGGCAGCAAGTTCGAGGAACTAACTTGCTGCTGGGTTGATAGGGGATTATCAAAACAGTTGACAGCTTTTAAATTTTGTATCTAATTAGTGTTGGGTTTTTTGTTTTAAAATTCCATAGATTGATATGTTGCTGAAAGAGTATTTGCTTTCTGGAGATGTATTGGAAGCTGAACGCTGCCTTCAGGAACTGGAAGTACCCCATTTTCACCATGAACTTGTATATGAAGTAAGGAGCAATCAGAGTTCCTTTAATAATTGTTGGTATTTTGATGTGGGCATGCAAATAATATAACTGGCATCTGAAGCTTAAGTTGCTTGTTCTGTTATTTGAATAACTAAATTGTTTCATGTAAAGTTAATGGTTTGTGTGCTCATTTGTGTGTGCATTGTGCAAAAAGTAAGCTGCTGCTGGGAAGATCCAGAAGTAATTTTTGGGGGTTAAATAGTTGAATTCAGATTATTACAAAGAAAATAAGAAAATAAGATCTCAGTTTATTTTCTGCTGAGGAATAGCAGCAAAAAAACCCTCCCATGCTTTGTTTTGGTGTTTATTTCCTTCTAGTTTCAGATATGTGGGTATTCTAATGGGTGTTATCTGTTTTGTTAACTTATAGAGCTTCCTTTTTCAGGGTGGGATTGTTTCACCCAGCACGTTTGTAAAAGCTCACATATTTCAGACCCAGCCTATACGGGAGACTGCTCCCATTTGTACTCTTTTATCTGCCAGATTGGGAAATGGTCGCTTACCAATAAAGCTGAACACCCACAATCTCCAAAATTTCCTTTTCAGTAAATTGACTTGTTACCGAAAATTCCTTCACAATAGAACTGCAGAATCATTTCAGTTGATGGAGGTTGTTGAGTATTGTAGATTTTAAGCTTCTGAGTCCTTCTAAAATCCTAGATAAGAAACCCCCATGGATACAAAATTAAAACCCCATGGATACAAAATTAATGTCACAAAATTAATTAATTGCCATCTGTACTGCACCAGCCGTATGGATACAGCTGTGTAGTGCTGAAACCAGAGACAGAAAGGCAATGCTTTTCGCTCTGTCTAGTCCTTTCTGGTTTTTCATACCTTTTATCTTACCCAAAGAACTTTTCATTAGTTTCTCTTTTCAAATAATAATAATATTAAACTGAAATTGTATCAAATGGGCTTTTTCCCCCAGAAAATTCCTATTAATGCATTCACTCCTTTCTGTACCTCATATGTTCACACACCATGTACCTGAGGCACTGTTTTCATTTTAGTCAGAACACTTGCGTGATTTGTTTTAGGCCATTGTACTGGTTTTGGAGTCAACTGGAGAAAAGACCTTTAAAATGATACTGGATTTGTTGAAAACTCTGTGGAAATCTTCTGTCATTACTGTGGACCAAATGAAAAGAGTAAGTATGGCATTTAGAGAACTTTGCACAAGGTCTTCCAAAATTCCCAGCTGCCTTTATGCAGTTAAATGGTTAAAATTAATCATCTAAAATGCTGCAATATTGCTTCATTTTTTAAATTTGTGGTTTTATCTGGTAGTTCTTTGTAACTGAAGTAGTACAATAAAGGCCTGCTATTTACAAATGTCAAGTAGAGCCATATAGAAACCAGTATTTGCGCAGCTGGAATCATCTGTGACTTCTCAGGATGAGTATAGGACAGCAATTCTGTCCCAGGGCAGACTGGGGACCACACCAAGACTTACATAAAATTTGACTCAGCTGTGTTGCTGGTGGGAAGTGATGAAGTCATCTCTGGTAGTCTCTTCCCTGCTGCATAAACTGTTGTGTTGGTCATTTGTGGCCACATTTTGTTCATTTACATGGAAGACACAATAATTTTCTTCCCGTGTTACTACTCATGTAGTAACAGCCAGGCTAACATTGAGATTTTGTACTATCTGGATTTCTGACTTCTTAAAGAAGTTAAAAGTTCAGATTGTGTTTTTATGTAGATAGATATCTGTATAATGCCATGGTATCGGCTGATACTACATACCTTTTGTCTCTACTGACTTGTAGCTGCTGTGATTCAGGTTTGTTGAAACTATCCACATGTGTGAAACCATGTAAAAAAATAAATCCTCTGGAGTGCAGAAGGGTATTTAAAAACATTGTAATAAAATCACAGAATAACTAGATGATTATTTGAATCCTTACACTGCAGGGTTATGAACGGGTTTACTGTGAAATCCCAGACATTAACCTGGATGTGCCACACTCCTATTCTGTGCTCGAGCGCTTTGTAGAGGAATGCTTTCAGGCTGGAATCATCTCCAAACCACTGAGAGACCTGTGCCCTTCAAGGTACTTATTTCATTGTACATAGGCAAAGGCACTGCTCCTCATTTCTATCATAGGTTACAGAAAGCAGCATCTTAGGACCAAAGTGTTACTGACTGGAAGTGGAAACTGGAGGATGGACAAACAGTTGGACTGGTAAAAAGTGTATTAAGAAGCTGCACTGATGTGAAACCTGTTATGTGGAGGCTGGGATAAATACTTGAGGAAAGGCAGCCTCCTGTGAATCCTAGGCAGGACCCCTCAGTGCTCCCCAGAGGATAAAGGCTGCCTCTCCCCTCTGCTTTCCTGGTTTGCTTAGTAGAAATCAGTGCAGCACCAAGCTGGAAGATCCAGGTGTCACAATGGTCCATGTAGTGACAGTGGAAAACTGTCAGCTGTACTGGGGAAATGAGAAAAAAATCCTTTAAAAATGGCTTATACTTACCAAACAGTGTGAGTAGAGTTCTAAGATGAGACAACCAGTCCTAATGTTTATGTGAAAAGGAACAGAACACTAATATGGGATAAACTCTACACACCCCATCCCTCCTATCTGTCCTGTGATACATGTAGTGCTTTTTGGTTTGTTATGGTTTGGTTACTTGTTGCATAAATAATGCTGTTTGAACTGTAGGTAATCAGTATGCTGTTACCTCCTTTCTGGTCACAAAACCGTTAATAAGTTAAATTTCCTCTGGGGAATACATGTAAATTTTTAAATAGGATGTTAGAACTATTATTCACAGTTTTATGCATTGGGAATACTATTTATTTAACAGGTCTTTTCTATTTTGGGTGTTTTGTTAGAGTTCTTAAACCATCTTGACAGCTTGTGGTAAATTTGGATCTCGAAATGTTAGCATCTTTATCAAGAACAGCCTCCATTTGTGGACTTTACACTTAAAACTGTGTGTGTTGATACCAAATGTTTTGCAGGTTTGGGGGTGTGGGAGGGCTGAGAGTCATCACTGCATTAAAAGCTTGATTATACTTTGGTTACCAGTTATATGGTGAGAGGCATTTTTGGTTTGTGTACTTCAGTTTTAGGTAGAAACCTGCCATCCCTAGGTTTCCAAAGTAGCATTTTTAAGCAGCTGAGCTGACATTGTGATCACTGCTAACCCTACTGAACTTACACTTTACATTTGACTTCCAAGACCAAGAGAAGATTCTTCTCAGTGAGAAAAAACAGGCAATGCTACTCTGAAGTGCTGAAAAGATACTTTCTACTTTCTTACAGGGGCAGGAAGCGCTTTGTGAGTGAAGGAGATGGAGGTCGTCTTAAGCTGGAAAGCTACTGAATGTGAGAACTGCCTCCTGAAGCCTTACAAGTTGAAAGGGAACATAGCTTGCTATCAATATATACAAACACGCATGCTCCTCTGGTGTGTGTATGTATATATGTATACACATCTAGGACATACCAAATTTAAGAGTTGCTTAGCACAGTTCGTATTTTTTTAAGAGCACATGTTTTGGGTACAAATTGTTTCTTTTTTTTTAATAGTTTTGTATATTTCAGGAAGAAGTGTTCTTTCTTTGGGCATATAGTAGAACAACTGGCCACTCTGCTGTGGTGGTGCCTTCAAATAAGCTATCTCTGTATGTGCCATGTTTATGACCTAATCATTCCACGTGTGCATCGATGTCTGACTGCTGCTCGCTCTTTCCAGGACAGTGCTGTCATCATAAAATCACTGGTTTATACAAAGCTTTATTATAGAAGGGTCAAGTTAAGCTGCTGTGATCCCATTTCCATTGCTGCTGAAGAAATACTGTGCTTTGGGAGGAAAAAAAAATAGCAGTTTCTTTGTTTTAAAGAGCCCAAAAAAATACAGTTGGATCACAAGACGAATTCATCTGTTTCAGGGGAGAACACTGCTTGGTTTCAGCCCCCATGTACCAAACTTGTCTTTTTTTTCTATGTAACTGGAAAAGTGAAAAGTTCTGGTAAAACATATTAAAATATTTTTTGTGAAGCTCTTGTTTCTGCCTCCTTTTTATTTATTTTAAACAGAACAAATTACGCAGTACATCTAATGCTGCCCTTTGGTACTGCCATCAGGAGGAGAGCAAGGAGTAATTAAGCTCATGGTTAAGTAAGTATTTACCAGATCTGTTTTGGAAAACACAGCTGACTTGCACAGGAGCGTCTAGGCCGGCACAGATACTGTGGACGTGTCTTTGCAGCACAGCTTTGCCGAGCCCTTGCTCAAGAACAAGACGGACCTAAGGAAGACTCGCTTACAGAACACGGTAGAGCCTCTCCTTTGTTTTTCAGTTTCATGGCAAGAGTTCAGGTGTTCGAAATGCTTGGAGTAGCCGTCCCAGGGCCGGGAATACGCTGTGCTCTAGGAGCCAAGCGCTTCAGTGCTCGAGCGGGACTGGTAAGCCCGGCTTGGAGCAGTGGGGTTGTGTAACTCGCCTCCTCCCGCGGTCCGAGGGGTTCTGGTACCTCTAAAGACGCGTTTAAAATATGGCCTGGGCAGCGACCAGCGCAACTTCTACACCAACAGCGCCCGACGCGCGGCCTCCGCTCCCAGCCCGGCACCACCGCCTGCGTTCCGACCACGCTTTAATCTGCATCCCCGTTACACAGCGCTACCTCCGATCGCGGGTGCCGCCGGGCGCGACCCTCCCCGCGCTACTGCCGGGGCGCTGCGGCCCCCGCGGACGGCGGCGGGGCCGCCTCGGGCGCCTGGGCCGCCTCCCGCGNAGGCCTAACGGGGCTCCGGCTGCCACAATGCGCGTTGGGAACTGTAGTCCTTGGAGTGGCGCTGCGCCGGGGCAGCCCCGGACGGGGCGGGAGCGGCTCCCCCGGGGCTGTCCCGGTGCCGGGATGCCGCCCCCCGCCTCGGCTGCGCCGGGCTCTGCGCTGGGCGGAGCCGTCCCACCTGCGCGGGCCTGCCCGACCCTGGCGAGCCGCTGCCTGCCCGCCTGCCGGGGCCCGCCGCCGAACTCAGGCTTTAGGGCGCTTTTATGGTTTATTTTCTGCTTCTGTAAATAAAATCCCCAGCAGACACCGTCCAGCAGACGGGCGTGGCCAGGGCGTACGCGTCCCGGTTTTCGTTTCCTGGCAGCGCCTCGGGATTCGCGATGTGAATCATGCTGCTGTTTGAATGTAAACAGCAGTAAAAGCCGGTGTCTTTCTAAACACTGAGAGCTCAAATGTCGCCGAACCTGATGGGCCAGTGCGCCGAGATCCCCCACACCCCCCACAGCCTTTTGGAGGATCTTTGCCACCGGGAGCAGCTTCCCTGGGAAAGCCCCGCGGGGAGCCGCGTGTGACCCGGGACCGGCGGAGAGGGATTCACCTGTCCTGTGCCTTGGCGATGCCCCAGCAAGCCCCGATTCCGGGATGTGTTGTAATTTTAGAGTTTGCTAATGAGCCTGCCTGTGTACCCTGCACACCCTGTGTGCCTGGGGATTGGCAGTTCAGGCTGGTAATCCTGCTAACCTGGCCTTGGCAGGCGGGGACGACTCCTTTCCGTGTTCTGGGATTGAGATCTGGCTTCTCGCTGTGCACAGGGACTGGCCGTGGATGAGTAAAATGAGGGAGAAAATTATCTTTGCTGATAATTGTTTTCTTGCTGATAATTCTGCCTTGATGGTGGCTGTCTGCGTGCTTCCCTCTGCTAGCTCAGGTGGACCTGTCAGCTGTGGGTTCCAAGGTTTGCTGGGAGAACAGTGATAAAACTTTTAGTTTCCAGTAAATGGCACCTCTCTGATAGTTATTTAAAGCCTCTGTCTGCATTGTTCCAGAACTATTTCCTTTTTCCTCTTAAGCAACCTAGAGTAGGAAGCTGACAGTCCCTCAGGTAGCCTGGTTCCACTTTGCTGGAAGCCTTGCCTGATGCTGGGTTGGAGGCCAGCAGAACCCACAGAGGGTGAGAGCAGGGCTCCTCCTTCCTGCCTTTTGTGGAGCTGGCCAAAGATAACACTCCTGGGCTGGTCCTGGGCAGCATAGAAATGAGCCCTTTTTGTTCTTGCTCACATATTCCACTTTCAGGTCAGAAGATTGGTGTTGATGAGGCTGTAAAATGGATGTCCTTGCTGGGGACATCCTTCTCTACCCTTTGAAGTGCTCAGAAGCATTCCCACTGATTTCAGTGGGAAAAGCTCCTTTGTCTGATGTGCTTTTCCATGTGCCAATCAGTATTTCGTGCTGACTGTAAGGGAAAGGATGAGGCACTGCTTTGTGATGGATGTTTGTAGGCCAGGGCATTTTAAACAGTACATGCAATTTGCAGATCAGTAATTTGGTAGTTGTTTGTTAGTTTGTTTTTAAGAACTGACCCAGCATCTTAGAGATGGCTCTGGCTAAAAATGAACATAAAAGATACCCAGTTGTGACTGAAATTTTTGCACTGTGAAAGCAGGAGTTATCCCTGTGGTAACAAATACGGCCTGCAGAGCAACAGAAATGAGCTGAAAGCAAGATGTTGAAATCAAATTGCAGGCCAGGTTTTTTGCCAGTGTCCTTCACAGTGCCAATGGCCACCTGGAGTCCAGCATTATGTGAGCACTGGCATTTGAAGCCCATCTCAGTCATGCAGGGAATCATTTTCCAAAAGCAGTTTTCCTGCCAACGGGGTTTGTTTGCTTGGTGATAAGAAACAATGGTCAACTGAGTTTGTTACTTGAGCATTTTAGTGACTGAGGAGTCTGGCATCCTGTACTAGATCCATTTTCTTAGCTACTCAAATGCCAGCTTGGCAGCCTATCTAGAAAGCTGATAGCACTGGGACAGGCGTGATAGTGGAGGTTGTTTTCAACAGTTTCTAGTAAGTCTGTTTTTAAGATACCTCCTTCCATTTTTTCCTTTCCTGGGAGAAAAATCATAGTTACCACCTTCATGACTGGGAGATCTGGATGAGAGAGGGGAGGGAGGCATGGGCATGCAGCTTAATATCCTACTTTTCAAAGCACCTTAAAAACAAGACTTGGTTTAGTTTTGAGTAAGGCTGGTATTTATTCACTAGAACGGTGTTGGCTATAGTTAAGAGGAAGGAAAAGCATTTCATAGAGGACCTAATTCCCCTTGTTTTGTTGGAAGAGAAACAAGAAAAATTGTGAGTTCTCCAGTTACAGATGAGGGATCCAATCTCTTCTGCTAAAGAAAGCATAGTTATACCCCATTTTTTGACCTTTTTGGCCTCTGGGGTGAACATGTGCTCAAGCACCCATTCATTTCTTTCATGGGCCTTTCCATTTGCCAGGAATAGCTAGGAAGCTGTTTGCCAAACCCCTTCCATCTGGGAAAAGCACCGTGCACTTGCCATGGGACTGTGCTGAGTCAGTGCATTATCTTGGTGCCACTCCACGGGGCTGGAGAAGTCAGAACAAGACTGTCCTCGTGCCCAGGTCTCAAGTTGTGTCCCCATGACACGGAGCTTCCCAGAGTCCTGAGACTCAACCTTGGGATGAAACCCAGTGTCATTTGAGAAAGCGTAAGCGTGGTATCCATGGAGAGGACAACGCGCTCTAGGTTGCACATCCTTATTTTACTGATGTCACAAACAAGTTATTCTTGTGCACTGCAGAGAGCCTCACAACCACAAAACCAGCAATAATTTTATAAATGATAAGCTTGTTTTCCTCCTCCTCAGATACTCAGATACTCTGAGTGCAGCAGACAGCAGAGATGTGCATTGCTGGAATCCAGAGGGTTTAGTAATTTGGCAGCCGCTTGCTCAAAGCCCTGCAGATACAAAACAACACTTATTTCAAGTCTTGAGAAACATCTCCTACTAAGTAGAAGAAAAAAGCATTTAGGTGAAGCAATGTTGCCAGTCCCATTTGTTTATGAGGCTTGGTTTTTGTCTTTATACATTTTAAATGCTTTTTATTTTCCTTCTGCTTTTTGAGCCTTTCAAGTTCATGTTTTCCATATGACAAGAAAGTCTGGAATCAAGTCCTTACTTTAAAAAGCAAAAATTTGGTTCAGAGTCCTGTATAATCATGTAGCTCCAGACATGGGGTGTTTAAAAATAAAGCCACTTTGATGAGAACTACCCATCTTGAAGGTGACTTTCTGTTCTGAGTTTAAGTAAATATTTTGTTGACAGTTTAAGAAGCTTTTAACAGCACCTGATCTGTGTTTGCTTTCCACTTGGATCTCTCCCTCTTTTCTTTTTTTTCTAAAAATCTAGAGCTTGTTTCACCTCTCTATGTGCTGACAAGATCAGAAATGCAGTGTGGCAGCATTTGTTGAACAATGCATCCCAGTGCTTTCAGGAATACACCTGCAGATTTCATGCAATTGTCCCTGAAGCTGCTGAGTGGTACCATGGGACACAGAGCCCAGCTTCCGAGACAGAGGAGGAAGGTGGTTTGGGTTTACTGGGTGGGGTAAGGCGGTGACCAGAAAGCCTGGTGTGGCTCCCTGCGGGAATCCCAAATGCCTTCAGAGCCTGAAGCTTGATAGCTTGGTGTTTAACCCAGTCCTTGTTTTTGAAAGGGAGTTGACAGACAAATGATTTCTTTTAGTTGAGCTTTCTGAATATACTTATTTTAAGTTTGTTGTTTGATGCAGTGGGATCCTCAAGCTGTATGCAAAAGGCAAGGAGACGTGCCTGGCAATGCATTATCCAAGGGACACAGAAACAGCTTTTTGACAGGCTGCTCTTCCTGCTAACACCTGGTAAACGCAGAGACCTGGCTCTGTGTAAGTCCCATTCTGGGCTCCTAAGCCAAATGCTCTACATTGGCATTTCTAGGAGGAGGTTACTGCTGTACTTGTGGGGTTTGAATCGCTCAAGTCTTTGGCCTTGTGCCCTGGAGTGCCAGCAGAGGCTTGCTGTAATTGCCCGTAAGTGCACCGTCTGTCAGATTATTGTTTAATTATTCCAGCTTCTCACCGCCACACACTGCTCAGTGTCTCTCTTGCTATCTTTATTTAATTGAGTGGAAGAAAATCGAGACTTGTGCTTCACTTACATCACTTTGGTTTTACCCATCCTCGCTGCATCCTACTATGAAGTCCCACCTTTTGTTTGCAGAAGTCAGTCTTCTATATAGAAAAGCTATTGTCACTATCTCAAGCATATGTTAGAAAGAGAATCAATATTTTAACACATGGTAAAGTCAAACCATAAATCTCTCAACACAGTCAAATGATTGTATTATTCTCCCTTGAAACACCGCTCCTCCCCCTGAGAAACAAGAGAGGGAAAGAAAACTCTTGGATAACCAAGCCCTTGTCCTCACAATGCAGGACTGTTCTTAGCCCTTCGCTCTGTGTCGCTCCTTCCTCCTCAAGATCCGTCTCTCCCTAGCCCATTCCTGTTCATCTGTTCCAGAGTATTACTGGGATATCAGCTCTTTTCCCAAGATCAGCTTGTGATGACCAGTTCCACTGCCTACTTGCTGCCATTTCAAACATCTCTGTGCTTCCTCCCAGTCTTGCAACCAGGCTCTTAATAATGTGTGTTGAAAAAATCATCTGAGCTCTCTCAAACACTCTCCTTGTCCGTATGGCCTATAAAAAAAGCTTGGCAGCACTCTGACTGCTTTTCTCTCCTCATGCTCCCTGTGCCTGTGACAAATGCGTGTCATTTTTCTGGTCTTACACTTGGCTTTCAGCCTCTGAATCAGAACACTCTTCTTGTACAGCCCCCCACACAAAGATCAAGGCTCCTGTGTACTACCACAATAATCGTAAATGTTAGGGTTGCTAGCTCTCACTCTGCTCTAGTTTTCATGGCTCTGGGCAGAAGGAGTTTCATGATCTCCTTTTGGAAGGTCTATTTGCACCTGAATGATTTAGTTTTCAGGGTTTCATTTAGAAATCCTCAGCTGAAACCTCCCTTTATAGGTGTACTCCCTGTAATGCCTGGCTCCCTGACCGATTGTTGGGGTTGTTCTTTTCACTTCCTGTAACTGAACTGTAGGATTACTTATTTCATATTACTTTCTGATTATATTTTTCATCCATCTCTTTTCTTCAGGAAGGAGCAATTTATGTAAGAATTTCAATGTGGAATTGACTTCAGGCTTTACTGCTATTTGTCACCCTTCAGGAAATACATCCCTGGCTCCAGCACTCAATCTCTGCTGGCACTCTGGAAGAGGAAGAGAAAATAGCAGAGCTGCAGCTATTAAGACCAACAGGCAAATATTTTATTCAAATTCAGCTTTTTCTTCCTGGGTTACTTTTAAAGAATATTTTTCTGATTGTAAGGATGCAAACGAGGGTTATGTTTGCTTGTTTGTTTGTTTTCCTGGAGACTCTCCTATTCAGCTGATCTTCATCTTCCACATTTCAGGCAGCAGAGCTTGCGGCAGTGGCAAGCAGTAATCCCAAGGAAAACTGCTTGTGCCTGTGGCCTGGGTTAACCTGCTGGCAGTGATACGTGCCTGGGCAGGGGCTGCTGTTTCACAGAGCTCAGCATGGACGTGTTGCCACTCCCAGCCACTTTTAGGACACAGGTGAGTTGTGTACAGCAATCTCAAAAAAACTTGTAATAAAGTTGTTCTGCCTTGCTGGAGCCACCACTCCCAGAGACCTTTCCCCTTTCTTGGCTACTGCGGGAGCCTCCTTCCTTCGGTTGCACACCTTTATCAGCTAAAAATGATACGGTTCAGAACTGGTTGTGGTCAGGCTCTCTCTCAGAAGGAGAGGCTACACTGCCACTCTGTTGTGGCTGCTGAGAACAGAGGACAATGGGGAAGTGGAAGCCTAATCCTTCTTTTATGTGGAATGGAGTCAGGATATGCCCTTGTATGAAGTTCAGCAGAGAAAAACTTGGGCTGCACTCGCATTCCTATGCACCGTGCCATTCCAGTCAGCCTGGTACTAATCTCCATGGATCTCTGAAGGCATGAAACAACATGCAGTGTAAATGAAATCTGAGCCACACCACACCACAGTACTGGTGCCAGCCAGTTTTAGAAGACTTCCATGAGAGCCAAGGGAAACAGGTACAATGGTAGGAGATGCCTTGTACCACCTGCAGGCACAGACCTACAGCACTCGAGCAGCTCCCGAGTCCCAGCGCAACGTGAGGCATGGGAAAAGCTGGTGAACCCAGGGCCACTTAGACTTGAATGCACTTTCCTGGGGAGGAAGTGGCTTTCCCCTTGGAAAGCTCAACTCCCCAGGGTCTGCATGAGGTCAATGGAAAAAGTGATTTCTTCAGAATATGATTCAGAGTGCTTAAGCACAGGCTTATCTTATTGACTACAGAGGAAGCTCAACCTCTGTAGATTTAAACTCGCTTTTGAGAATACTCATCCCTTCTTGCCCCTTAGTTGTGGGAGTTATACTAGACCTGGATGTGGTTAGTCCTTGGTAGGCACACTACCTACTGAAATTCAGGTGCTGCAGACCAAAGCTAAGAGCTTGTCTACCAGAGCACAGAGTGTCCTGTTGGATCCTGCTTTGTCCTTTTGAGTTACCCTGGGATGTCAGAAATGGATTTACAAGTACCAGAAAAAAAAATCAAATCAAGAAAGGTTGGTTTCTTCCGGGATGTCCTGACTGGAGCTGGAATAATCAGCATCTGTTTCAGTTTAACTGAGTTTTTCATTCTGGCCTTTCTCCCCTTTCAAAGTACAGGCAACTGAAACCTTTAATTTGCCCTGTCTTTCACTGCAGAGAAAAACAGGAGTTTCTAACAGCTGTTACTATCCTGCCTAGAATAGCTACACTAGAAAAATACAGTTTATTGTCTGTTGTGAATGAAGAAGTTCTTTTTTGTTTCTGTTGTCTGTCGTGTTGACTTTGAAAGATAAATTGTTTGAACTGGTTGACTCTCCCGTTTGTATAATTGAAGATTAGCCTGCTTGATAGCCTGCTGGATTTGCAGTTTTCCCTTCCACTAAACAAACTTAAGAACTGCTGGCCTTGGGGCAGTTGGGGCACAGCACATACTGGAAGAAGTTTGTGTGCATACAGGTAAATAAGAAAATAACTTCATGCATGACATTCTGGATGTGCTGTTTCAGTGCTGATA
This sequence comes from Dicrurus megarhynchus, assembly GCA_013399195.1. NCBI lineage: Eukaryota > Metazoa > Chordata > Aves > Passeriformes > Dicruridae > Dicrurus > Dicrurus megarhynchus. The sequence continues at coordinate 397,620 of VXAD01009138.1, forward strand.
TGTCCTGTCTTTCCACCTGGAAGAGCTCTTGTAAGACCTAGGAAGCCTGTTTAAAAAATTGCTAACAGACATGGATAGGTGGCTAATGAGTTGAAAGTAGAAGCTGGCAGGACCAGAATTAGTTTTCACATGGGAGTTCTAAAATCCTAAATTGTGCTGCTTGTTTTTGAGAACACAGGTACTCTGTCCTTTTATTACACATTTGCTTTGTAAAAACAATTGGAGAAACAAGCAAAAACAACTTCTTGTTGCTCAAGTAAGCAGACCTGGCTCTGAATATATAAAAGGAAGAGACAGTAAAAATAGCAACATCTTACTGTACTGTAGTCCTTCAACAGAGAACCACATTTTGAGGTTCCTCCTTCTTTGCATCCTTCTTTGTACTGCAAAGGCGTCTTGCCCCAAGCAGAAGCTTTTGCTCTGGGGAGTCAGAGTCTGATTTCAATGGGACAGAGCTTGGTGTCAGCCACTGCATTGAGCATCAGCTTCTAGACATTGACAAGGGCTCTGACTCTCCATGTGCATCCTCCAGGTTTGATTTCTGTGCCCTTCTCTCTCCCCTTCTGCCAAGTGGTCCAGCCTTCCCAGTTTTTGCCTACTCATAATAAAGGCAGTGGAGCCAAGGTGCCATTCGAGGGGAAGACAGAAAAGAATGACAAAGGCATACACTATTTCCATGATGGGTACGGTGCTCACAAAATGAAGCGGGATTTGTTGTGCCATCAGCCTTCAAAACATGCCTCTCTCCCCCAGAATAATTAAACCCCTTGCAACCCTTGGCCAAGAGACTGAAGACAAACTTCTGGTAAACTGACAGTTCAAGGGAAAGGAATAGGATATGGCAGCAATGTCTGGATAGATTGAGGTGTAGATAAGAGGAAGGTAAAACCTAGGATGGAATTTTGAGAGTTGAGACATGATAGTGGGAGACTGAGATACAGAAAGAAAGAGCAACTGGGAATTAGAGGAGTTTTATGTTGAGACTGGTTGACAAGGAACTGGCAGACAGAAGACACGACAGAAGACACAACAGAATTTTAGTACAAGGAAAGAAGGAAGAAAGAGGAAAGTCAGGGGGATAGGCAGTCATGTGAAGAACCAGACAAGAGACTGGACTAGGACCTGGCGTGGGGAACCAAAGTTGGAGGTCCTGTTGGAGATTAAGAAAGGAGGGACAGTCTGGGGAAGGAACAGGTAATCCAAGTCTGAGAGTGGAGGTCAGGCACAGGCAGCAGGGAGGGAACGGAGTAGCAAGGGAGAGCTGTGGGAAGCAGCCCCACACAGGGCAGAGCAGAGGGGTATGTGGGTGGAAAGGGGCAAAACGGGCTGTGCTTGCTGGGACATCCTGACTTGCAGAGCCGGAAGTGGAACAGAGCTTCCCTGAGGCTGGTCTTCATGTTGGCTCAGCCAGCAAAGAATTTGCCTCTTGTGCTGTCTGCCCCAGCAGCAGCACAGAAACGACTGGAGCTGAGTGTCCTTGGCCGAGGCAGCAGCAGCTGCCTGCCTGGGGGAGGAGAGAAGGCTTTCGGGTAGTTGGATGACAAAAATTTTACAGCTGGGAGGAGGTAGTGAAAAGGCCACATGACTGAGAGAGAAAGGGTCAATTCATTAGTCTGGCAGCCACTAAATTAGGAAAAGGCAAGTGGGACTACATATCAGAGGTATCTGAATTTGGTCAAAGATGATTCTGAAGTTGCTAGATTGATCTTGTGGTTGGCTTAAGCAAGCTTAACTAATTAATTGCTTTATTTTAGTTCATTGTGTAAGAGCTAGCTCCTAAAAAATCACACTGTTTTGTAGAAACATGCTTGAAACAACTGTGTAAATACTAAATAGCCTTAGGAATGGTCTTACGAATCCACTGAATAATCCAAATTCCAACACTCATCCCCCTCTGCTGCTGGTCTGGATGGAGGGTAACAGTCTGCTGCTGTTTCTGTTTCAGTAAAAGGGGCAGAAGTCTGTGCTGGACACACAAAGGTGCACCATGGAGGTGCTGTGATGCTGCGTGGTCCTGCACCAACTGTTGTCCTTTTGAGGAGCACAGGAAATGCTACAGATGTTACAGGAACATTATGAACGCTGCAAAGCCAAGCCTTTAAAAGTTAGGCAATGTCCAAATGAAATTGCCACTGAAACCTTAATTCAGAACTATGTAGGTTATGAAATGCTCTTTAATTATATTTCTCCTCCTGCTCGTTTCAGTGTGGATGGCAATAATTCAAGGTCCTTGTAGAGCCCTCTGGGTTTTCTGGGACAACAAAGACTGAGGAACCTCTGACTTGCTGTCTGTGGATTTATCTTAAGGAGAGGTGCTCAGTCAGAGTACCACCAGGTTCAAAATACAGGCCTGTCAGCACAGTCTCCTGATCCTGAGAGACCCTTAACTAATACTTGTAAGGATTGTGAACTCTTCTATTCACCTTCTGCTTGGGGACAGGTCTGTGCCAATGAGATCTGGGGACAAACAGTGCTGGTGGAGACTGGGAGTAGGTTGGAGCTGAGCTTTCCAGCATCCAGTAGGAGGGTATAAAATTAACTACTCCATTTGGGCAGATTAAAAACAAATTTTCCATGCATGAATTCTGCCTTTGCAAAAATGTCTGTTAGTTCTGATTGTTGGCACAAGTATTACCATAGTATCAGTCTAATCTCATATGACATATTTAAGGATTTGCAGCAGAAGGGTGGGGTTACCACTGTAAATTTCTTGACTGATTTATCTCTTGTGGCCATTGTCCTGTTCTGCTTTATATCAGCTTTTCAGAACAAATCAGGGTTATTGAGTATAAAGTAACACTTCTTTAGATTTCAACTAATATTTTTTAAAGCAAAGCGAGTAGAAACAGAAGTAGAATCTCTAACAGAACCAGAGTACATGTAGCACCTATCCTTTGTAAATCTCTCGATGCTAAGGCAACTGGGCAGTGACACTTTGCACACAAAGAGCCTGAGAAATGTTAAGGTACACGGTCAACAAAACATTCAGATCCTCCCTAGAGTGCTACAGTCTTTTAATGCAAATGACTGTGATGAATTAAGTCACACAAGAAACATTTCTTTCAGACTCCAAGCTCTCAAGGCAAAGTGTGTATTTCCATGTCTTATAGAGGATCCTGCACCGTTCACAATGAAGTTTTACTGATTAATAACAGCAAATAAACATTCAGTAATTGTAAGAAATATTGTCACTAGGAAATTTCAACTGATTTCTGCCTTGTGATCCAATACACCAAAAAGCCAATTCTGCTTTTAATGCTGTCCAGCATTTATTAGTAAAAGCCCACATAACCGCATTGAACTGTCTGGTTTGCCACAGACTCACACAAAGGTAATTGGCAGAATTTTGGTATTTGATAATTGAATGTGGATAGCCTTGTTTCACTGAAACCAGCCCAGATGATTGCCAATACTTGTAAAAAGTCTGATGGAAATAGCAGATACTCAGATTTGACTATCTGATGTAGGAAATGGCTCCCAAATTTACTCATGGTTTTGATTCTGCTGAAGTAGCTGCTTAACGTGAGCCCGTGAGACCAGTCCAGACCAGCAAGTACTGAGATCAATTAGTAGACTCCTATTAATTTGAACGTATTTTAGAAATTATGAAGCTGAGATACTACTGCAGTGCAGAATCCATCTAGGCTTGAAAGGGGAACTGATTGCAACCACCTGAGAACTTAGCATTAAAAAGCTAAACCTTTCTCAGCAAAATACTGAAAGATCTGTTCTAACAAGTCGTCAGAGGACTTGCTTTTAAAGCCCATCCGAAATGAACGGGCGGCTGATGGCAGGTGCTCTGTCACACTTGAGTGTATTTGTCTGCACAGAGGTGTGGTTGTCACCTTCTGAAAGGCTGCTGCCCTTTCTTGCAGCTCCCACGTATCCCTTGCAAGGGCAGCTTGGTTGGGCTTAGCGTGAGATAACTGCTACAGAAAGAAGAGTCAGCACACTGCTCCGAGGTTATAGTTGCCAACTGGGAATGGTCCCGATTTTGCCGAGAAAGGAGACACGGGAGTGTCGCGGTCCCCATGTCCATCTCTTTGGCGGTGTCTCAGCAGCTAAAGGAGCCTTGCAGCAAGAGCGGGTGGCTGTGCCCTCAGCGTCCAGCACTGAGGAAAGCTGCTCCACACCACCCCGTCCCTCCAGAATTCCCGATCCTGGCCGCGCCGGGGGCCAACTCGGCAGATCAGCGGTTGGAATGGCAGGAAAACACTTCCTGTTTGTTGAAACACTTTAATGAGCTGCAGTGGGTCACCAACGGAGCTACGGGCTGCCCTCCTCACCCGGGGACATCTCGGCAGCGCTGGCACGACGGCAGCTTTCAGCGGGGTGTGCGGGGCCGGGGACCCACCCGCGGGACCCNCGACGCGGCGCTTCCGCCGTAACCTGGAAGCGCTCGGTGTCCGCGCTCGGCGGTCCCGCCCCGAGTGCCGCGGGAGGTCCGTGGGCGGGCGGTCCCGTGACGGCTCGGTGCGCACAGACGGTGGCCGGCAGGGCAGGGCCGGGCGCGGAGCGGGAGCCGAGCGCGCCGCGGGAGGATGGCGGAGCCGCACGG